>JAWZYT010002710.1:70000-79616 GCA_034508575.1 Petrolisthes manimaculis
ATGTGTGGGAGGATAGTACAATATATAGGGGCATGAGGTGGAAGGAAGGGAAGGGAGGAGACAACATCAGGCAGGCAGGGAAGGCAGGCAGTGAGATAGGGGGGAACCGGACCCAGCTATCGGATATGCAAAATAGGACTGGGTTCAATTCCGTTAGCTATCTACTGTACTTCCATTCTCCCTATCTTTCCCCATGTCAGCTAACCCGTCGTGATTGTCAATTGTCCTACTATCAACCCACTTTACGTCGTTCTGAATCCGTATTAGCGTATTTTTGCATCCGTATTAGCGTATTTTTGTAGCTACTGCCTTAATTGTTACTCGATAAACTTTATTCTCACTCACTGAAAATATATTGCTATGATTGTGTATTATCCCACGAATGTGAATGTGTTTAATCCTCTGGTCAGAAACTCTGGTCAGAAATTACGTATCACGAGTGTACATTTGACTGACGTTGACGGGACTATAATGAATGTATGATAGTAGGTGTTTACAAGTGAAATGTTGGTGAGAAGCAGATGATAAGTATGCAGGTATGACTCAGGCAAGGTATGCTTCTGGTATATGTATAAAAAGCAGGTGTATGAAAGGTGTATGACAAGAATGAGACAAGTATGTGAAGTGTCTGGCAGATATATAGCAAGTGTGTGAAACTGATTATTACCAGCTATATGACATGACTATATATTGCATGGTAGCTATTTGGTTTTATGACAATAATGTGTGTGTGTGTGTGTGTGCTGCTTGGGTAATAAAACAGGCGTACAGTACAGTGCTAAAGGTATGTAGATTGGTATACACATATGGCGAATGTACAGTCATGTGTACCAATCGGTAATCCCCTTTCTTTTCTGAAGCCCATGGTCAGAGAAGAGCAGGGAATCGAACACATTATTGCAGACTATCTTCTTCTGGTGTGTTATGGACGGTATTGATAATTCAAGTGAATGCTTGATCATACATATCAACATCAACAGTCAGTGATATCATGCCTAACTGGCAACTATCCCACCCAGCCCCGGTATGAAAGTTGCCTTTAGGCGTGATATCACTGACTATTGATGTTGATATCTTTGATTAAACATTCACTTGAATTACCAATGCCATCCATAACACACTAGAAGACGGTAATCTGCAATAATGTTTTAGATTCCCTGCTCTCTTTTCACCATACCTTTAGCCAAGATGGGGGATACCGATTGGTGTACGTGACTGTACAGTCGCAGTCAGAAATTGTGTCCCAATCCGCTGGAACAATGATTCCCAATCAGGTGAAGTTGGAAGGTTGGAACAAGGATATGTTGTGTGGGGAGGGGCAAGGTACACCGGTGTTCGAACCCTCCAACTCGTCTAGCTGTGGTTCATCATGTCTGGGAATCGGGACACAACTTCTGATCGCGACTGAACATAAACATGAGTCCATACAGGAACAGATATCCACCCAGGTGAACACAAACTCATTATAAATAATATATACAGTACAATAACAACAAACGTATAATACAGTTAAGCCAACGAGTCTGGGTTAGCTCATTAACACTGTGGTTGTTATTGTGTAGTATTGAATCCCACACATTGATTGATAGAAATAGGCATAGGTGTTAGTTGTTTCAAATTTACTGGTTCAGAGTTACTTTTGATAGGTAAAATGTTCCCACTTTTAGACGTGACTGTATGTACAGTTGACCAAGAAAATACTGTAACCAAATTTGGTGGTGTGTGGCAATATCTGACAGCTGCTCCAAAGTAAACACTCGTATTTTATCAATGGATCACTCTGAACCTACAGTTGTAAGGATGAATGTAATTAGCTGAAGCCAATAACATCCATCCATACAAAGGTTGTAGGTTGTGAGTGATTTGATGAAATATGAGTGTTTACTTTGGAGCAGCTGCCAGATATTGCCTAACACCACCAAATTTGGTTGCAGTCTTTTCTTGGTCAACTGTACATAGCAGATGAACACATACAGCCTAACACGGTAAACACATAGACTGTTAAGGTGGTAATTCTTTTTTGTTACACTGGAGTGCCTTGATTCCTCCAAAGTATGCTAGGAAACAGGACCAGAAGAGCAAAAATAATAGTGTTATAGAAGTTGCTTGGAATAGTTTGGAGGGTTCAGTTGTCCCAGATTTACCACTAAAAAAAAAAAAAAAAAAACAGGACCAGAAGAGCAAAAATAATAATGTTCTGTTGCTTGGAATAATAGTATGGAGGATTCAGTTGCTCCAGATTTACCTGTACAAAACCTCCCCCCTCACCCTTAATTAACTCACCTTCCCTCCCCCTCTTAATGAACTCACCTTATGCTGCCAGGTGACTTTGTAGGCCCTGGGGTTGGCATGTATGGAACACTCAAAGTAAACATCGTCTCCCTCCTTGATGTTGTGGGGGTCCAGGGATAACCCAAGCCTCGCCACAGCATTGGGTTTGTCTGGGAAAAGGAAACAAGAACAAGACACGAGGTTTATTTGGGAAAGGAAGGAAGACACGACGAAGTTTATTTGGGAAAGGGAAAGAAGACACGATGAGGTTTATTTGGGAAAAGGACACAAGTCACGACGAGGTTTATTTGGGAAAAGGACACAAGTCACGATGAGGTTTATTTGGGAAAGGGAAAGAAGACACGATGAGGTTTATTTGGGAAAAGGAAAAAAGACACTAGGTTTATTTACTTAGAATTATATATAGTGGATGTGGTCGACTGTACATATGGTTTGTCTGGGAAAAGGAAACAAGACACAAGATTTATTTACTTAGAATTATATATAGTGGATGTGGTCGACTGTACATTTGGTTTGTCTGAGAAAAGGAAAGAAAAACACGACGAGGTATATTTACTTAGAATAATTATAGTGGATGTTGTCGACTGTACATTTGGTTTGTCTGTGAAAAGGAAACAAGACACGACGAGGTTTATTTACTTTGAATTATATATAGTGGATGTGGTCATGATAGTATAAGAGGTGTTCATGTTTACTGTATATTCATTCTCTCATTCTCTCATAATGTACGTAGCCTAACTCGGATTTAGGCTACTTATACATAACAATCTAATACTTACTCACATTTACTTATACAGTAGTCCTAATCTTACTCTCACTTACTCATAACGACTACTTAACCATATTCGTAATTAGCTCAGCATTCTAACTTTTAACTAACAGCCTCAGCTTGAATCACACATACCAACTATTCCTATTCACTCTCTACTCATAAGTACAGTACCTTTATTCGTACTCACAGTTACTCATTCTTAGTCATAAAGGTTCAGTCGTAAGCATAATCTCCATTTACCTTTTCCACTATTATGTCTAGGGCGACTTATGATATTAGCCCAATCTCTCTCTCTCTCTCTCTCTCTCTCTCTCTCTCTCTCTCTCTCTCTCTCTCTCTCTCTCTCTCTCGTCAGATCCTTTCACCTCCTCCCTCCTCCCCTCCTCTCCGTCTCAGTTATCTCCCATTATCTTCCTCCTCTTCTACGCTTCCAATACTTTAGCATACTTACTTCTTCCCTCTTCCTTTCCTTCCTTCCTACCTATCTTCCTTCCCTCTTCCTTCCTTCCTATCTTCTTTCCTTCCTATCTTCTTTCCTTCCTATCTTCCTTCCTTACGTCTTTCTTTCCTGCCTACCTTCCTTCCATCTTTCTTTCCTTCCTTCCGTCTTTTGTTTCCTTCCCTCTTTCTTTCTTTCCTTCCTATCTTCCTTCCCTCTTTTTTTCCTTACGTCTTTCTTTCCTTCCTATCTTCCTTTCCTTTCTTTCCTTCCTACCTTCCTACCTTCCTTTCCTTCCTTCCTTCCTTCCTTCCGTCTTTCCTTTCCTTCCTTCCTTCCTACTTTCCTTCCTCCTTCCTTTCGTCCTTTGTTTCCTTCCCTCTTTCCTTCCTATCTTCCTTCCCTCTTTTTTTCCTTACGTCTTTCTTTCCTTCCTATCTTCCTTTCCTTTCTTTCCTTCCTACCTTCCTTTCCTTCCTTCCTTCCTTCCTTCCTTCCTTCCTTCCTTCCTTCCTTCCTTCCTTCCTTCCTTCCTTCCTTCCTTCCTTCCTTCCTTCCTTACATCTTCCTTTCCTTATTTTCTTTCATTGCATTGTACACATTTTCATCAGATTCTTCTTTCACTCTCTTCCCTTTTTTCCTGTTCTCTTTTCTCCTCCTTGTGTCGCCTCCCTCCTCTTCCATCCTCCCTCCCTCCTCTTCCATCCTTTCTTCTTCCTCTTCCATCCTTCTTCTTCCTCATATCCTTCCAACTCATCCTTCCTTTCAATACCTAAAGTACTCTCCTCTTTCCCATGTTCCATCCTACCTTTCTTCTGTCTTGTTATATATAGGTGTTACTTTCCTCCTTTTCCTCCTCTCCTCTTCCTAATTGCCTTTTCCTCCCCTCTTCCATTTCTCCCTCTTACCTTTCTCCCTCTTCCTCATTTCATCTACATCTCTCCTTCTCTCCCTCCCCTCTCTCCCTCATTCCCTCTCTCACTCATTCCCTCTCTAACTCATTCCCTCTCTCACTCATTCCCTCTCTCACTCATTCCCTCTCTCACTCATTCCCTCTCCCCTTCTCCCCCTCTCTCCCTATCCCCCTCTCTCCCTATCCCCCTCTCTCCCTATCCCCCTCTCTCCCTATCCCCCTCTCTCCCTATCCCCCTCTCTCCCTATCCCCCTCTCTCCCTATCCCCCTCATTCCCTCTCTCCCTCATTCCCTCTCTCCCTCTCCCCTTCTCTCCCTTCCCTATTACCCTTTCCTCCTCATCATATCTCTCGTCCTTATCCCTTTATTCTCTTCGTCACCCTCAAGTTATATATTTCCATCTCATCTATATCTCAGCCTATATATATATCTTCCATTTATTCCACTCCCTCTCACTTATTTCATCTAAACTCTATTCACTCTTCCTCTCCTTCAACATTATTACCCTTCCTAGCTTCCTTTCTCTATTCTTCTCTAATCTCTTCCTCCTCCTCCTCCTCCTCCTCCTTCTTCTAACCCTCAGTTTCATTCCCTTATCCATCGTCATCTGGGTGTTGTTGTTGTTGTTTTTATAACCTCGCCATGCATTCTCCTCCACCTCCTTCTCCCTGTTTCCTAACTCTCTCCACCTCTCTCTCTCTCTCTCTCTCTCTCTCTCTCTCTCTCTCTCTCTCTCTCTCTCTCTCTCTCTCTCTCTCGTTAAGCCAGTATGGTGGTCGGTGTGGCTTAAACCCTTCACAACAGAGAACCTCCACCTTCTTAGTTTTATAATGACCTTTATACAGTATATAATTATTACCTGTTGTCTTCACTCTCCTTCCACTTCTTCCTTTTCCTCCCTGGATTAACCTGTATATTATAATGTCCTTCAAGAAGCTCTGACTGAGGCGACACAACTTTTGCAGCTGACCCTACTTACATTCATAGAAATACAAGGATAAACGTATGCACATAACGTACAGTAAATACAAGGGTTTATATATATATTCTCTCTCTCTCTCTCTCTCTCTCTCTCTCTCTCTCTCTCTCTCTCTCTCTCTCTCTCTCTCTCTCTCTCTCTCTCTCTCTCTCTCTCTCTCTCTCTCTCTCACACACACACACACACACACACACACACACACACGTACGCACTTTCTAAACTAATCAGACGTTGAGGGAGAAGGGATATAAAAGTATTGGAGAGCAGGGAGGAAAATGACAAAAGGGGGAGGGAAGGGAAGGGAAGGAAGGGAGGAAGGGATGAGAGAAGGAGAAGGAAACAGGGGAGAGGAGGGTAAGGGAAGCAAGGAATAGGTAATGGAGAGGAGGAGGAGGAGGATAAGGGAATAGAGAGGAGGAGGAGGAGGTAAAAGAAGATAGAGATTGATAGAGATTGAGAGAGGAGGAAGACAGGAAGAAGGTGAGAGAGATAGACACACACACACACACACACACACACACACACACACACACACACACACACACACACACACAGAGAGAGAGAGAGAGAGAGAGAGAGAGAGAGAGAGAGAGAGAGAGAGAGAGACGTTATATAAGGAGAAGGACGAGCGAAGAGGAAGAGAAAAGATAACAATGGTCTTGACAATAAAGAGAGGAGGGAGGGAGGGAGGATTATTTAAGGAACGAAGAATGAGAAATGGAAGGAAGGAAGGAATGAGTGAAGGGAAAGTGGAAGAAAGAGAGAAAAGGACAATAGAAAGGTGGGGGGAACAGGGAAATGATTGAAGTGAAGGAGGAGAGAGAGAGGGAAGGAGTGAGGGATGGAGTGAGAGAGGGATGGAGAGAGAGAGGAGAGAGAGAGGAGAGAGAAGGAGTGAGAGATGGATGGAGAGAGGAGAGAGAGAAGGAGTGAGAGAGAGATGGAGTGAGAGAGGGATGGAGAGAGAGAAGAAATGAGGGAACGAGTGAGAGAGAGAGGGATGGAGTGAGAGAAGGAGTGAGAGAGAGAGGGATGGAGTGAGAGAGAGAAGGAGTGAAAGAGTGAGAGAGTGTGTGAGTGAAGGAGTGAGTGAGTGAGTGAAGAAAGAAAGGAAGGGGATGGGATTGAAGGGTAAAATATTCCTCCAAATTGGGTTGCAAAACAAATCTCCCTCCTACTCGTATACAGAATCCCCGCGGGGCTATGTTGCCTGAAAAGATGTGGCCAATACTTTAAGAGTTTGGGCGCCCCTTCGGACCCAAGTCAATCCTTTTTTTTTTCGTTCACTGTTCTTTCTTTTCCTTCTCTATCTCTTTTTTTTTTGTGCTCTATAATGTGTGTGTATGTATGTATGTGTCTAATGATTTAGTTTGTTATGTGATCTTAAAATTATGATCTTTCTGATTTACTTAACACGGTATTCATTTTTCCCTTATTTTAATGTAATTACTTTAATTAATTTTACTTATTCATTCATGCTACTGATGAACACTAGTCTGTGAACTGGCATAAATCTAGGGAATCAGAACACTAAAAAAATACCTCTTTTAATCTATCATTACTTACGTACTGTGAATTATACCCTAACAAAAACACTAAAAAAAACAAATACCCAACTACTATACACTCACAATAAACAACAACAACCAATCTCAGGGAACGTGAGAAACAGAAACACAGAATATGAGAGTACAGCCACGAGCACCAAAAAGTACACAGGTTTGGTTGAAGCTTCGAACAGTCTAATTCACCAACGAGCTATATAATTCCAATGGAGATCTTATTGTGCATTTATTTACACTCTCTTCTAACTAGGGTATTCGAAGCACACCTGTATACGTATTAGCGCTCGTGATTGTACAAGACAATACCAAATAAAACTTCTAACCTTCACCCACAACAACAACAACCACAACAACAACAACAACAACAACAACCACAACAACAACACACTAGACACACCAAACAACACTTCTAACCTTCACCCAACAACAACAACAACAACAACAACAACAACCACAACAACAATACACTTTATATTAACTTTTAGGTTCGAAACTTAGTCAAAGTTATATATACAAAACTTCTAACCTTCACCCACCCACCTAACCACAACCACAACAACAACAATACACTAGACACATCAAACAAAATTTCTAACCTTCACCCACCCACCTAACCACAACACCAATACACTAGAGACTCACAGTGAACGATGAGAGGCTGTGACTGTTCTAGGACGGTGCTGGTGGACGGGTTCTCTGCTCGGCAAGTCACGCTGGTCCCGTCATCAGCAGGGGTCGGTTCCAGGGTCAACGTGGAAGTGGTTACGTTGCCATCACTCGTCGTCTGAAAGAGAGAGGGGGAGAGGGGAGTGTGAAAGAGAGGGAGAGGGGAGTGTGAAAGAGAGGGAGAGGGGAGTGTGGAAGAGAGGGAGAGGGGAGTGTGAAAGAGAGGGAGAAGGGAGTGTGAAAGAGAGGGAGAGGGGAGTATGTGTGTGTGTGTGAGAGAGAACGAGAGAGAGAGAGAGAACGAGAGAGAGAGGGGGTGGGGGGAATAGGTGAAGTGAATAAGAAATGGATAAATGTTAAGGTTGAAAGAGTGGAGGATGTAAAGGAGAGAGAAAGATGTGAAGAGTGAAAGGCTAAATTTTTATGAGAGAGAGAGAGAGAGAGGTGGGTGTGTGTGTGTGTACTCTCTCCCTCTCTTTGCTTCCATTTTCATCTTACTAAGATTGATTCAAAGGTCATTCTTCACATAAACTCTTCCCCTCTTACTGATTCACTATATAACTTCTAACTCTTCGCCGCAAAGTTGTATCACTCTCTTTCTTCTATCGTTAATAATTAATTATTAATGTATGCTTCGTCCCCTCAGAAGTGCATGCAACACTCGCCAAGTTACTCTATCTCTCCCATTTTCTGTCTAATTCAATAATGCTACAATTCACTGGTTCTCTCAATCTTTCATATACACAACTGGAAAAATATATTGTTAAGAGATCAAATTTAGGGTAGAGAGTGTTGTGGTGGTGGGTTGTACTGAGCCACAATATCTAACAAGACTTAATCCAACATTTCATCTTCCTCAACAATAATAAACTTTGAAAAAGCTGACTCAGTCAAGTGTTGACTTCTACACTTTTCACATGCAACTTCGCAAATTATTTTATGCTGCACGCACACATTATCAGGTCTCTGGATATCAATATATAACAAGAGGTGGAATTCAAAAGATTGTATTTTCGTAGAAAGGCCATGTAGGCTACACAGGGTAAAGGAAGTATCGAGCAATTTTTACACAGTATATTGCAATATATATATATATATATATATATCTGGAGTGTGAGTCGTGATATATCTGGATGGTGAGAAGAATGAGTTATCTGATGTCCAGTATCTCACTTGTCTTGCCACCTCAGCTCTCTCTCTCTCTCTCTCCTTCTCTCTCTTTTTCTCTCACTCTCTATAAGGATGGTATTTCCTACGGCTTCTGGCCCTATGGAATGCTCTACAATTCTATAACTCTACCCTCTTTCACTTCGATTACTTTCGTGTTTACTGTTTAACCTCTCTATCACCTTCTACCTCTCCATACAGGGTCTTGCAGGCCTAAGACAGGCTTCTATGATATTTAAATTTAGTAATCTCGTTAGCTGTTGATTGTGTGTGCATGTGTGTGCGTGTGTGTGTGTGTGTGTATGGTTCAGTATGGTAGTGTAAGTATAGTCGCCTTCATGTTCGTGTTGGCCATTACCACGGTCGTGTTTACCCAGACCGTATGTACAGTACTCATTACCTTCCCTCTCCTGCACATGTGAAAACACGACACAACTCATGTATTTAGAAAGCCGAGATGAGGAGAGAGAAAGCCGAGATGTTGCGTATTAACAGTTTTTCATTTTCATAATTTTGATACAGTAATATTTCTGGGAATCATTTACTGAAGCACTATTCTTTAACTTTCAACATCTCTGCACTCTGCCTCCGAGATATACGAATAGGAAACATTATTATCACATGTGTAGGAGAGGAATAGCAAATGATATCAAGCCTCCTCACTCAAAGTTACTGTATTATGCCCCTGCCTCAAAATTCCCTAGTGTTACATGTGCGTGTGTTATGTTTTATATACATGCACAACTTAATGTATGTTGTATAGAATTCCCTTACATTGATTCTTTCTGTGGTATGGTACAGTCACGAGCACTAATAGGTATAC
>JAWZYT010002711.1:0-85000 GCA_034508575.1 Petrolisthes manimaculis
TACGGAAGGTAGAAAGGAAGAAAGGAAAGAAGAATGAATATTCAAAAAATAATGTAAGAAAGCAAGTAAGTAAGTGTGTATTGTACTGTACCTATTTATAAGATAACAAAAATTGTATTGTGTACATAACAACTAAGAGTTGTGTACAGTACTCAATTATTAATGTAAAAAGAAATACTTTGTAAACATTAACATAACAAGATGTTTGTTGTATAGGCTACCTAACTTCAACATAGAAGTGAATTGTGGACATGATTATGACGTGTTATATACCCAACCTAACAAGACGTGCATTGTGGACATGATTAAGACGTGTAAGAAGTATATTGTGTACAGTACATACATAGGACAAATAATAAATAATAGGTGTAAGTTAAATTGTTTACTTACCAGCGTGTGAGTGAGACACAGGGTCCTCAGCAAAGAGTAGGAAGTTACAGAAGATATCAAGGTATGCTGTGATGAGTCTGAACCAGGGGTGTTGGAAGTAATACCTCAGGTCCTTATCCATGTAGTACGAGTATTGGCTCTGTGTGTCCAGGGACTTACGACGTACCAATGGAGGGCCTCCTGATGGGTCCTCCTCACCCCAACGCCGCTCCAAGGACGTGGAAGAACCATTGGCTGTGGAGTCCTGAAGGGCAGCTTGGTGGTGATGATGGTGGTGATGGTGGTGGTGATGGTGGTGTGTGTTGGTGTTAGTAGTGGGGGGATCTTCATCTGCTGGGGTATATATGTTGGTGTGAAGGTCCAATTTATCACCAAAGCTGAGTCGTTTCTGTATCCTGGTCTTCACATCACCTTTCTCTACTTGTACCACAGAGTGTGCTGGGATGGGAGTACGTGCTGGTGAACACATGTGTGTGTCTGAAGGGAACTTGGTGATGGGTGTGAGTGAGAGGAAGGGAGGGTGTGTTGTCATGGTGGTGGTGTGGAGGGGGAGGGGGTGGTAGGGGTTTGAGTGTGTCTGAGACGGTTCGGTGTGATGGGAAGGAGGTCCTGCTCACCACATCTGACCCCAACTCTGATAGGTTCCATGACACACTCCTGCCGTACGAAGTCCCACACGAACTGCCACCGTCAATGTAGGACAGCTGGGGCGACACCTCCCTCCAGAAGTTAGGTGTACGGGCGTGGTCAGAGGAGGGCGTGCGGGGATGTGACGTGGCGGGGGGTGAAGTCACTAAGGTCACAACTGGCTGCCCTCTGGTGAGCCTCGAAGCTGTTGATGAGTCGTTCCAGCTGCTCCAACTGTTGTCTGCCTGCATCAGGAGTGCCAGGCCCTCGAACACCCTTCACGTCTGTCCTGCATGGGGGGTCACTAGTCTCCAGCCTCTCATACCCTCCTCCTACTACAGGTATCCTTTTACTATTTTTCAAGTCAGCATTGCCTTCCACTACTTGCTGCTTGTTGTCCTGTTGGTCTAACCTTTCATGTGTTGTTGTGTTGGACCGCCCTCCCCCCTCCACCTCCTGCCCCTCCCCCCCGCCACCACCACCACCACCACCACTGACATCATGAAGAGGAGGGGCGCAGGGGCAGCAGTAGGGGCAGGGCAGGGGTAGGGGAGGGCGTGGGGTGGCGGCCTGGATGGGTGGAGGGGAGGGGTACCACTCACGATGGCGCTTGGCCTCACTGTCACTATACTACTGTACACCAACACACACACACACACACACACTCTCTTTCACACACACACACACACACACACACACACTATACACTACACTACGACGGCCCAGGTGGTTTCTTCTTCATGGTGGTGTGTGTGTGGTGGTGGTGGTGGTGATGGTGGTGGTGGTGTGTGGTGTGACAGAGATGTAACCTCAGCCTCGCCTTCCCTGCCATTTGGATCACCACCTTCCGTCCTCACTCCTCCCCACCCTGAAACAACAACAATAACAACATGTACAGTCTGCAGCTTGAGAGAGAGAGAGAGAGAGAGAGAGAGAGGAGAGAGAGAGAGAGAGAGAGAGAGAGAGAGAGAGAGAAGAGAGAAGAGAGAAGAGAGAAGAGAGGGTGAGGGGACGAGTGGAGGAAAGAAATGAGAGAGAGAGAAAGAGTGATGCAGAGATGACACATAGGCCTATACTTCTCCTATGGTGAGGTAGGCCTACACGTGTTGTCAGAATAGAAAACTGGTTCAGAATGCAACTACTGTATATAATATTATCTGGTTATATTAGCATTATTATTAAGTACGGTACAGCCACAATCAAATAGCCACACACACTTTCCTTCAATCGTAGTAAATATCATGATAATAAAGAACAACATGTGTACATCCTATAACACAGACAGAGTATAATTTAGGTAGATTGGAGTGTCTTAATTCCTCCACCAAAGTATGCCAAGAAACAGAACTACATGAACAAAAATAATTATATACCCAACCTGTATATTGTATCTATGTATGTATGTATGTATGTATGTATGTGTGTGTGTGTGTATTAATTAGTGTTTTTATTATAGTGTAGAAACTATCTGTTATTTATATTTATCAATCAATGTATATTAAAAATAATTAAAATAATTA
The DNA here is from genome assembly GCA_034508575.1 of Petrolisthes manimaculis. NCBI lineage: Eukaryota > Metazoa > Arthropoda > Malacostraca > Decapoda > Porcellanidae > Petrolisthes > Petrolisthes manimaculis. The sequence goes on from JAWZYT010002711.1 coordinate 2,538, forward strand.
AAATTAAAAATAATTAAAAAAAAAAGTTAATTACAAAAAAAAAATTATAAAAAAAAAAATTGTTAAAAAAACAATTAAAAAACTAATTATTAAAAACGACGGTAGCGCGCGGCGGCGCGGCGGCGGGGCGGCGGCGGCGGCGGGGCGGCAGGGCGGCGGCGGCCTGGGCGGCGACTACGACGAAACAAAATTAATAAATAAAAAAAAGTTAATTATCACAAAAAAAAATAATTAAAAAATATATATATATATATATTTAAAAAATTATATATATATTATTAAAAAAAAACAACTAATTATTAATAAACGACGGCGGCGGCGGCGGCGGCGGCGGGGCGGGCGGTACGGCGGCGGCGACGACGACGAAAAAAAAAAATAATAATAAAAAAAAAAAATTATTAGAAAAAATATAAAAAAATAATAAAAAAAAATATATTAAAAAAACCATTAAAAAACTCATTATTAAAAAAAGACGGGGGATGCGGCGAGCGAAGACAGCGGCGAGAGGGGGCCGAGCGCAGCGAGGTGCGAGCGGAGCGAGCAGCGCCGCAGGCAAAAGCACCCACGGCGTAGCCGTGGTGGGCGAAGCCCAGTGCTTGTTACCAATTATTATTATTATTATTATCATCATGGTTATCTCCTTATTGTAATATCATTCATTATCATACGTATGGTACGAGAGAGAGAGAGAGAGAGAGAGAGAGAGAGGAGGGGACGAATGGAGGAAGGAAATGAGGGAAGTAAAACAGGAAACGAGTGAGAGAGAGAGAGAGAGTGAGAGAGAGAGAGAGAGAGAGAGAGGAGAGAGAGCAGAGAGGAGGGAGGAGGGAAACGAATGGAGGGAAGAAATGAGGGGAAGGAAAACAGGAACGAGAAGAGAGAGAGAGAGAGAGAGAGAGGAGAGAGAGAGAGAGAGACGAGTGAGAGAGAGAGAGAGAGAGAGAGAGAGAGAGAGAGAGAGAAGAGAGAGAGAGAGACGAGAAGAGAGAGAGAGGTGCCATATTTCACTCACATGGCTGATACATCTCTTTTAGTTCTGAAGAGGGTCTGATATGAATTGCAAATCAAGTGTTTTTTTTCTTCTTTCCCTTATTTTCATTGTTGTTATTTGTATGTGTGTGTGGTGTGTGTGTGATTGGTTGGTAAAGGGGGAAATAATTACTGTTTTGTGTGTGTGTATGTGTGTATGAGAGAGAGAGAGAGAGAGAGAGAGAGAGAGAGAGAGAGAGAGAGAGAGAGAGAGAGTGGAGGAAGGGGATGAGTGTGTGGAGGATATGAGAGAGAGAGAGAGAGATAGCTTACACCAGTTAGTCAAGTCGCCTTCACTCCTCTTTCAGGCGCCTTACTGCCTCAAGTATTTCTATATTACCCTATAAGTAGCCTAGTAGTAGTAGTAGTAGTAGTAGTAGTAGTAGTACTAGTTGTTGTTGTCTGTATTATTATCATTATTATCATTAGTAGTAGTAGTAGTAATAGAAAGTAGTAGTAGTAATATAAGTAGTAGTAGTAATATAAGTAGTAGTAGTAGTAGTAGTAGTAGTAGTAGTAGTAGTAGTAGTAGTAGTAGTAGTAGTAGTAGTAGTAATAGAAGTAGTAGTAGTAATAGAAGTAGTAGTAGTAATAGAAGTAGTAGTAGTAATATAAGCTAGTAGTAGTAATAGCTTCTAATTAAAAAACAACAATAAATAACAGAACAATAAACAAAACTTACAACAAAAACAACAATTAAAATCAACAGACATCTTTCAAAAACAAAACAGCACAATAAACAAACTTATAATAACGAAAGAAACAACGATAAAACAGCAATATCAACACACTTCTTGCAACAATATCAACACACCCCAAACAATGAACAACAGCAACACAATCAACTTCTTGCAACAACAACAATAACAAAATCATCTAGTCCCAAAATTAGCACATTGCAACATTGCTTTAGTTAGTTAATTGAATAAGTTGCCTAAGATTAAAAATTAACTCTTGTCAGGATATAATATAATAATTGAAAGGAGATAAATAAATAAATAAATAAACAGCTCCCTCAATAATTTCTTTATTATTATTATTATTATTATTATTAAAGTAAAAGTGAGTGAATCTTATGAATCAATATTACAATGAACAACAAAACTAAGCATATCTTGTTTTGTATTATTATTATTATATATTATTATATATTATTATTATTATTATTATTTTTATTACCGTATTATTATTATTTTTATTACCGTATTATTATTATTATTATTACTTATTTTATTATTATTATTATTATTATTATTATTATTATCTATTATTATTATTATTATATATTATTATTATCATTATTATTATTATTTTTATTACCGTATTATTATTATTATTATTATTATTATTATTATTATTATTATTATTATTATTATTATTATTATTATTATTATTATTATTATTATTATTATTACTGTATTACAATTATTATTATTATTATTATTATTATTATATATATTATTATTTTTATTATTATTATTATTTTGGGTGGTTTGATTGTTTGTTGTAGGACTATTGAGTGTGACTGTAGCAGACGCGGTATTCTCTCCTGACCCACGTCATGGTACGGATATATCGATTAGAGAGAGAGAGAGAGAGAGAGAGAGAGAGAGAGAGAGAGGGGATGGGGAGGAGGGAGAGACACGCACACACCGCACTCATAAACACAAGGCAGACATACAGACAGACACACGCACACACACTTGTAATTAAACACAAACGAGAGAGAGAGAGAGAGTAAACATTTTCACACACACATACACAGACACGCGCAGAGAGAGAGAGAGATAGAACACACACACACGCACACACACACACAATAAACACTTTCACATACAGAGTAAACACACACACACAAAGAGAGAGAGAGAGAGAGAGAGAGAGAGAGAGAGAGAGAGACTACTAGCCTAACCATTTTTCCCAAGTCAGACATTCAACAAGTTAAAGATTAATCCATCCCACAAACCCTATTTATTTATTTATATATCATATCTATATATTTATCTGTGTGTTACCTACCTATCTATCTATTTATATATCTATTCATTTATATATATATAGTATATATATATATATATATATATATATATATATATATATATAGTATATATATATATATAGTATATATATATATATATATATATATTTATCTATCTATCTAGGTATCTATCTATCTATCAATCTATTTATCTATCTATCTCTATTTATCTATCTATTTATTTATCTATCTATCTATCAATATTTATCTATCTATCTATCTATTTGTCTATATATCCCTTTTTCTTCTTTCACCTCACTCCCACACCCCATATTTATATTTATTAATTTATTTATTTATTTATTAACTCCATCTGTGTATAACCTACCAATTTATCTAACTCTTTATCAATCTATCTTTCTATCTATCTATCTATCTATCTATCTATTTATCTATCTCTTTATCTATCTATCCCTTTTCTTCCCTCGTCTTTCACCTCGCTCCCATACACACACACACACACACTTTCCAAACTATCTCCATAACTTTAAAAACCTCCCTAACTATTTTGACAAACTATTCCTATATTAATTAATTCAACATAAAAAAAATAATAATCTACCACCTTCAAAATAATCACCTATAATGGATTTTATTATTATTAATCTGAAGAAAATAAACTGATTCTATTATTTTATTTTAAGAACACACTTTCCTTCCATCTTTCAATAATATTAAATCATGCAATATCATGTTAATTATTATCATTATTCATTAATTAAGGCACTTCAATATAATTAACAGAAGCGAATTAAATTCTTCTTTAATTAATTGATGTGTTTAATTATCTTGTTCATCATCTGAGTTACAATAGAGATAATAATACTGATAGAGTCTATATTATCACTTGTGCCTTTATCATGATTAACAAATATTATAGTATTTTGTAATTAGTAGGTTATATACGATTAATAGAACCACACTTAATTATTATTGCCTAGCCTAACCTAAAGCATACAAGCAATAGTCATTACAAACACACACATAGGCTACACACACACACACACACACACATAGGCTACACACACACACACACACACACACACACACAAACAAACACACACACACATATTACCATACGAAAGTATAAAACTATACACATAATAAAAGCCACAAGAATTATTAAATTAGACGATGATATGACCGGACTTTTGTTTGTGGCTGTACAGTATTGTATGCTACTAAGAAAATTAAGATGGTGTGTAGTCTACGTGTGTGTGTGTGTGTGTACGGTAATCAATAATATAATACTCTTGTCTGTCTACCTTGCAAACATTATTATTATTATTATTATTATTATTATTATTATTTGTAGTTCATATTATGCACCTATCTATAGCTTTCATCCACGGTACACCTAAGTCATTCTTCTTTATCATTATTTATTATTATTCTTTTATTATTTTATTATTTATTTGTCATCATCATTACCACCATCATCAAGGAACAAACACCACCTCAATCTTTATTATTATTATTATCATTATTATTATCCAAAGGAAGGAAGGAAGGCAAGAAAGAATTAATGAGCAGCTGCATATATGAATTACCATCTATTATTTATTATCATCACATAGGAAGGAAAAGAAAAAAATAGTGAGTGAAATAATTAAGAAAGCAAATAGCCATAGTAGTATCCTTTAGGCCTAACCTGCAAATATTATAATGTAGGACCTAACCTAAAAAAAAAATTAGTATTTGTTTGTTTATTCTATCCTGGTCCTGGCCCCACAACGAAGGAATTAATTAAGGAACCATTACATTATTATATGAGAATCCCTCTAGAATTATTATCACGAAGGAAAGAAGGAAGGAAAAGTGAAAGGAAAATGTAGATAGTATTATTATGTAGCCTAGTATTTTTTGTTTATTCCATCTTTGTCCCAGTCTCAGAAAGAAGGAATTAAGGAAGTACTTCATAATGGAAATACCTTCAGAGTTATGATCAGGAAGGAAGGAAAGAAGGAATGAAGAGTGAAGGGAAAGGTAGATAGTATCCTGGAAATAATATCATGTAGCCTAGTGTTTGCTTATTCCAACCTCTTCCTAGCCCTAACTTACAACGAAATAATTAAGGAAACACTTCGTATGGAAATAGACTACCACCAAAATTATCATCACGAAGGAAGGAAGGAAGTGTGAGTGAAAGGAAAAGGTAGATAGCTAACGTTAGTATCCTGGAAATAATATCATGTAGTCTAATGTTTTTTTTATTCTATCCAAGGAATTAAGGAACTACTTCATATGGAAATACCTCTGTAATTCTCATCACGAAGGAAGGAAGGAAGGAAGGAAGAGTGAAGAGAAGGTAGATAGCTAGTATCCTGCAAATAATATCATGTAGCCTAGTGTTTGCTTATTCCAACCTCTTCCCAGCCCTACAACGAAAAAATTAAGGAACCACATCATATGGAAATTATCATCAGGAAGGAAGGAAAGAAGGAAGTGTGAGTGAAAGGAAAAGGTAGATAGCTAACGTTAGTATCCTTGAAATAATATCATGTAGCCTAATGTTTGTTTATACCATTCTGCCTGGCCTTAACCATAAATTTACACTATATTTCCCTACATTCCCAATTAACACACGGTGGGTGGATTATATAACTATTCGTAATGTTTCTACCGTGGGTAACTACATATATGTGTACTACTCACCCAAAAGGTAGTACACAACAAGACTATTGCCATTACTATCCAGAGCGTCTATATAACCTTCTTCTCTCTACACTAGTCCAAGCGCTACTGCCAAATGTCACACCAACGTGAACCCAACACTAGCAGGCTCTCTCTCTCTCTATCTCTCTCTCTCTCTCTCTCTCTTCCTCTCCCTCCTTCTCTTACCTCCCTCCTACTGCCCCCTCTCCCTTCCTCCTCCTCCTCCTCCTCTCTCTCTCTCCAACATGGCTCCCCTCCTCCTCCTCCTTCTTCTCCTCTTTCCTCCTGCCCCCTCTCCCTTCCTCCCTTCTCCTCTCTCCAACAAGACTCCCCTCCTCCTCCTTCTCGCTTCTCCTCTTTCCTCCTGCCCCCTCTCCCTCCCTCCTACTCCTCCTCTTTCCTCCTGTCCCCTCTCCCTCCCTCATTTCTTCCTTCTAGCTCTCTCCCCTCTTCTTCCTCCAGCCCTCCCCAAGCTCCACCCTTCTCCTCACACCCCTCTCCACTCTCCCCTCCTCTCACCCCTGCCCCTCTCACCCCTCTCCTCTCTCCCCTGCCCCTCTCTCCCCTCACCACTCTCCCTTTGGTTGGTGGGTTGGTTGGAGTGTGTGTAGTGCGCCGACCCGCCCTCCTCAATTCCAAAGTATGTTATGGTTCGGGGAAACTCCATCTCAAAGAAGGTACAAACTTGCATGGAAGGAATTAAGGAACGAAGGATAGCTGATTAATAATTTCACTGCTGCCTTTATCTAATCTAGTCTATGGGTGATTAATTAATTGATTCCTACTGTAATAACACCTTAATTTCCATCTTCAAGGTCTACAGTTCACTATATACTGTATAGCTATTCGCTCGATCACTCTATATTATATTATTATTATCAAGCTCTTTAATTGCTTCACTTTCCTTCATGCTAGCTATTGGACTACAGTATTAGAGTTAGCTTATTGCATGTATCATAAAATTAAACATGTAACCTTGCAAGAACCAATTAATATATCCCTGCTCAATAACAGACTTCGGAAACAGTACCACCACCTTCCAGACTATACAGCCAGCCTCTCTCCCTCTCCCTTCCCCCTCTCTCTCTCTCCCTTCCTCTCCCTCACCCTCATCCCTCTCTCTTCTTCCTCTCCCTCTTCCTTCCTCTCCCTCACCCCTCTCCCTCTCTCTTCCTCCCTCTATCCCCCTCCCTCTTCCTTCCTTTCTCTCTCCCTCTCCATCACCCCTCTCCTCCTCTCTCTCTCCCCGATTGCGTTGCTAAGCATGAATGGATTAAGTCTTTGATTAGTCGAACTTAAGTACAGTATACGATATTACATACACATTACATGAGATTACAGCTAGGAGACAGTTAGGGTACAGTACGTTATTGATCTAAAATTATATATACTTGACAATATACAATTTTATCGACGTGCAACAACAAGCAAGATTAGTCCTAGACAGACACACATGCAACACAGTCCCTGAAACACACAGTCCCAAACTCACACACAGTCCCGGAAACACACAGTCCCTCGCACACACACACAGGTCCCTTACTATACTTTTGTTGCCATGATATTTTCCCAACCCTCCACCTCCATGCTAACTAGGCTACTGACTTGCTAATATTATACTTTACCTTAAAATGTATCCACATTACATTAATTTATCATATCCTAGCCTAATTGATGACTCGTTAATATTATACTTTATCTTAAGGGGGTGCGGGAGGAGGGGACAGGCTTGGGGGGGACGGGGGGGTGCAGGAATAAGGGAACAGGTTTGGGGTCGGTAGAAAGCCTGTCTCCTATTCCCCCCTCCCCTTAACCCCCCCATAGCCTGGTCCCCTACTCCCGCACCCCCCTAAACCCCCACCAAGCCTGCCCCCCTATTCCCGCATCCCTTAAAATTTATTCATAATACATTAATTTATCATTCTAGCCTATATAGTGATGATCGGCAAACAAGTGTATGGATGGAAATAAATCGTTCAATATGTCAAATTCTGAATCTGGATATGTCAATTAAGGGGGTGCGGGAATAGGGGACAGGCTTGGGGGGTTTTGGGGGGTGCGGGAATAGGGGGACAGACTTGGGGGGTGCTGGAGTAAGGGGACAGGTTAGGGGGCCGCGGGAATAGGGGAGAGGCTTTCTACACACCCCAAGCCTGTCCCCCTATTCAGTTTGATTAAACTTTTGTTTGATTTTGTATTACTGTATTGTAACTTTAATTTAGTTTTACGGTTTCATTTAATTTCAGTTTGACTGGATTTATTTTTTGCTTTTATTTTTACTGCTTTACAGAAGGATATGTATATTTCCTTCTGTTATACATGCTTATAGTCCCTACAAATAGTTGTGGATATTACTATGGTTAAAGTTCTATCAAGATTTGTCGCAATACCTTTTTTGGCAACTATACAATATTATTAACCAATCATCACAAACCAGACTGTCAAAGTTGATAAAGTTGACGATAAAGTTGAGTACATAAACTGCCAGCCTGGACTTTAATTAGTTCAATAAACATAATGGTGAAATACCAAACATGGACAGCCACACAGTTAAATTTATTCTGCCGATGTATATGGGACTTGACATAAAATACTAATTAATTTATATAATTTTATTGACTTAAGCTGACAACAAACACATTATCTGGATTGTTTTACAAATGTTTCACTACTGAATAATACATACAGTAGTTAAAACTAAGCAACTTGCAAATAAATGTGTAAATTAGCACCATTTATCTAATATAACACTCAAAATAAAGAGAAAATTACTACTATAAGCATTTTGTCCAAATTTTATATAGATGTGGATAATTTTTCTTGAACTATTAAAGTTTTCCTTATTTTGCCTGGTACTATAGTTTTTATTTATTCATTTACTGTATACAAAATATATATATACAGTATATATATATTATACTGTATGTTTATATATATTACATTTTTGAAATTTCAATATCTTATATCTATCACTGTTGGTCCATTTCTCTAGCTACACTCTCTACTGACTTACCATAACTTTTCACTCTTCATATCCCAACTTATATTTTATTTATTATATACCTCTAACTTTACTTAATACTCTACATTCATTGCCTTCACAATCCACTATACAATTCCTTCTCTTCTTTGCATCATCTTCACAAATGTTCTCATTTTACTTCTTATATTTGCACTGCTGTCCAAGTTTCCCCTTTCCATCCGGCTTCACTCTCTTGATCCAGAATCGTTTGGCCTTTCTTCTGCAGTTGCCAATACAGATGGAAAACTTGCTTGATGATACACTCTGACAAAAGGTTGACATTGCCATATCCACATCAGATGGCAACCCTTCCACCTGTAGTGAGTGAAGAGATAATATTAGTATTTTGATTTGATTGATGGATATTAGGCGCCGCAACATCGAGGTCCTATAGCGCCAGAAAAAAGGTGATAAGAAAAGTGTGACAGCAAGATAATATTAGAATAGATTATTAGTGTGGGTGTGGGTGGGGGCGTAGCCGTGGCTGGCGAGGCCAGTGCTTGTTTTATAGTAAAATCGTTAAAAATTTAAATTTTTGAAAGTTTGGAAAAGTTGCAATTTTTAAGATACATTGATTGATGATTATCCATCAACTATAAACCAAACAAAACAAAAACTATAATTCACTAACGATATTCTTAACAACATTGAGGGGAGAGTATACTTTTGGTACATTACAATGCCTTGATTCCTCCAAAGTATGCCAGAAAACACACCCAGATAAAGAAAAATAATGGTACTGTATCCTGTTGCCTGAAATAATTTGGAGGAATCATAATCTCCAAAAATGTCAGAACTCTACCCTCCCCTTGAGTACTGTACTGTGATGTGGGACTTACCTCGAGTCTAATTTTCTTATTTCTAATGTAATCTCCGAAAGTCCAAGTCACGCTGTCAGACACTTCACTCTCCAGTTTCTCCTCAAACAAACGCCTTACCTGGCGGGGCCGAGGTTAGCAGGAAGAGTTAGGTGGTTAGTGGAAAGAAGGGTTAGTAGAAAGAGTTAGTAGGAAGGGTTAGTTGGTTAGTGGAAAGAGAGGTTAGCAGGAAGAGTTACTTGGTTAGTGGAAAGAGGGGTTTGTGGTATAAGGGGTTAGCAGAAAGAGTTAGTTGGTTAGTGGAAAGAGTCAGTAGGAAGGGTTAGTTGGTTAGTGGAAAGAGGGGTTTGTGGTATAAGGGGTTAGTAGAAAGAGTTAGTTGGTTAGTGGAAAGATGGGTTTGTAGTGGGAAGGGTTAGTTGGGTAATGGTCTACATTGAGGGATTGAGTGTAAACAGAAATGGTGGATACAAGTATTTATTCATTGTATATTGAGGGACTGAGTGTAAAATGAAGTAGTAAATAATTATAATGAATAACAAAACCCTGGGAAAACATTTATTAGTGATCTTAAATGAGTGACTGAGTGTAAACAGAAGTGGTGGATACAAGTACAAGTACAGTATTTATTCATTGTTTATCTAAGGGCTACAATACAATGCTTTACTTACCTCATTTAAATTATTCTCAAGCTTCCTCTTTCTGCCGTTAAGTTTGACGATGTATTTCTTTGTGATGGTTGGGTCGGTGCCATTGAGGAAGACGGCAAAGGCTGTGATGGGAAACACAGAGAGAGGGAGGATGAGTGGTGACAGGGAAAAGGGAATGTGCAACAATTTGAAATAATAATAATAATAATAATAACAACAAGAGTAATAATAATAATAACAAGAGTAATAATAATAACAAGAGTAATAATAATAACAAGAGTAATAATAATAATAATAATAATAATAATAATAATAATAATAATAATAATAATAATAATAATGATTAATAATAAAAAATATATAAAAATACTGATAATAATAATGAGGCTGTGGACTTACTTTGTGTGTCAATCATAAAGTTCCACCCAGCAGGTTGTATGTCAACTGAGGCTCTAATACTGTAAGTGTTGCCAGGCAGGTCGATGGTCAGGTCAGTCACGTTGAATTCAATCATACTTGTACAAAACAGGTTCAGGCTGTGACACAGGTATTAAATACAGGTTATTTGGATAATAGTAAGGTTAAATAAGGTTTGGTTAGGTTGTACAGTATAAGATTAGGTTAGGTTAGACAAGTTAAGGTTAAGTTTTTCACTGTAAATGTATTCTGTGATTTATTCAACCTCTAATAAACATGGTGTAATATTTGTGCTGCTAAAGAGGTCAACATGATATTTACTGAAATTGTGAATGGTGAGGTTTTGAAGAGCCGTCATCACTACCACAAGTTGTGATGTTACCAAAATGGATAAACATTCAATAAACATTCAATACAATAGGGGGATGCATGCAGGAATAGGGTGACAGGCTTTCTACCCACCCCAAGCCTGTCCCCCTATTCCCGCACCCCCCCAGTCCCCTACTCCCACACCCCCTTAACTTACCTAGTATTACCATCCAGTACAGCTTGACCAGCATTCAGCAGCTCCAGTGACAAAGTCATCTCTTGTTCCTGAGGAAGATACAATATAGTGTAAGAACAATCTGAGTACAAACTAACACTATAGTTAATGTGTAACAATAGTAGTCTGAGTATATACTGACAATATTGTTAGTGATGATTATATTATTCATTGTAACAATAACATCCTGAGTACACACTGACATTGTACAGTAGTTAGTAAGGAAGAATATCTCGAGTATACTGTACACTGTAGTTGGTGATGATGAACTATTCACAACAAGTTATTCCATAAATCACCATCACTTTACATCTACATTAGTAATACTAATGGTCAATAATATTACTGTGAGTGTAGATACGTCAACAGGTTCCATGGTGTCAGCATCAATCAGTAGGAATGAGAGTGTGAAGGGAACATTGGTAAACAAGGCTCCATCCATCATGTTAATAATCAGGCTCACATTCTTGGCTTCAGCTCTGGGGAAACAACAACTCATAATATTTACATGGCAATTGCAGCATTTTTGACATCATAATTAATTTAATTATAGATATTTTTACACTAAGAAAGGAGGAAATATTTGCAATTCTGCAGTGTCCTTCATTTGTTGGATATAATATTATACAGTATTCAACAACCATTAATAAATATTTGTGTGGGAGTGTAACAGATTTAACTATATATTCCACAACTAATAATACAGTATAAACCAATAACTCACCTGAAGGTTTGAGGGAGTGTAACAGTGAGAGGTGGAGCAGAGTCTGGATGTGTGACATTGAAGGAAATGGAATAGTCATTACCAGGCAAGTCCAAGAATAGGTCTGTGAAGTTGGCATAACCCTCCTGATATGATACAGTCCTTGTGCCCATCAGAGTTGCTGCCGGATCACCACCCGTCAATGTTGCTGTGAACTGCCAGGGGTCGCTAACATGACCAAGGGACTCCACACTATCACCCTGACAATGGATTGGATAAAGTTAGAAAGAAAATCAGGAACTGTGGAGTGACATATCATTGAGCTCTACCACTACAGTAGACTATCTGCCAACAATGTGATAGACAGTTAACAAGAGAACCAGGAACTGTAGTGTGGTGTTGACAACGGTATAGTAATGGTAGGTGAGGTGCTGACAATAGTATGTGATATGTGTTTGGCATTCTGGGTTGGATAAATGTATTGATAATTCCCCAATTATTTCTTTTACCCTGGTGAAAAGTAATATGACCTTAGAGAAACATTTCTAATACATTCTACTGATTAAAATTTGTATGATAATTTTGTTTTATATTGTCTTAAATTGCATTACATTGACCAAGATATTAAGTGAAACACCAGTACATATTTACCATGTTAAATAAAATAGAGTACAGTACACAGTTGATTATAACTCACATCATCATTGAGTATAGTGATGGCAGGAGAAGTACCAAAGAGAGTGTATGTAACCACTACACTTGGTACACCAACGACCACCATGGAGGATGAGGGAGTGTCATATACAATAACCTCCAAACTTTTATTAAGAGCAACTTCCTGTTCCTTCTGTTGTGTCTGACTGTACAACTCTCCACCATCAATGACCACTGACCCTTCCTCTTCCGTTGCCTTAGGACCTGGTTCCTCCGGGGGGTTTACTGCTTCAATGAGCTGTAATTTGCCAAGAGTAAAACAAGCTATGAAGTACATAATTATACAGTACAGTATATAAACATTTATGTTTTTTCGATTTATATAGCACTACAGGTTTATGCCCTTAACTCTATACTTTCTATTCAACATATCACACCCATACTTAAGGTTAAGTTGGTGGGGAAAGTATATAGGAGTGATGATGGGAATGTTGGAAAGAGAATGCTGAAGATAGAATCTGAATGTTTATGGATGTGGTAAGGAGAGATATGTGGGTGGTTAGTGTGACAGAGGAGGATGCAGGGAACAGTGAGAGATGATCCCTAAAAGGAACACACACAAAATCCAGTGTACAATGAGAGCCCAGGCTGCTTAGAGAATAACAATAATTATAGCAATGTGCCAAAAGCCTTACATTGACTTCAACCAAGTCGAGTGAGACGTTGAACTTGTCAGAAGCTCCACTCTGGAAAAACTCCACAACATTGGCCATAGATTGGTCCAGTTGTTCCCTAGACAACACGTTGCCTCCTTCTGCATTTGATGTGTTGCTGGACAGTGATGAGGTCGGTGAACTGGCTATCTCCATCTGTGAATGCAACATCAAGGTTTTTTTTTATTTTTTGGTCTATTATTAAGTCTCTGTATACAGTACTGTAGTCAATATGTAAACATTCCAGTCTATGTGATGAGTAAAGCAGGTCTATACTATACTATCATTATTTTCATGTGGTTTAACTTATATCATTACAGAGATGTTCATAGTTAATCTACATACAGCCTAATCTGTACTGGGAGTGGATGAGACATGGGTTTAGTTGCAGTATTTTATAATAAATAGGTTTAGTTGTAACACTAGGATAACTTGACACCAATGAAATAACAATTAATGATTCACCACAAGCTTTATCTCCTCTGTTTCCCTCTTTGTGCGCCTGCCGGTGGAGCCTTCATTGACGACGTTCACAACCCTTATGTTTTCTGGTGCTACTCCCAACAGCAATGCTATTTTTTCTACAATTTCTCCCTCAAAGAAGTTGTCAGGGTCGACCACAAGACCAGTTGTGAGAAGGACCATTGGAGTGGTCTTGATGTCAACTACCTGACCACCTCTCAGTACAACGTGAAGAAGCTTCTCTGATCTCTGGAGGTAGTTGCTGCCTGTAGCCTGATGTGAAAATAGTAAACAATAAACAGTCTGGTTGGTGGATAAAGAATAACAAGAGTGGGAATTAACCAGGTGTTGTACAGAGTGGGAATAAAATAATAAGAGTGTGAATTAATAAGAGTGTGAATTAACAACAGTGTGCATTAACAACAGTGTGCATTAACAACAGTGTGCATTAACAACAGTGTGCATTAATAACAGTGTGCATTAACAAGAGTGTGAATAAACAAGAGTGTGAATTAACAAGAGTGTGAATTAACAAGAGTGTGAATTAACAACAGTGTGCACTAATAACAGTGTGAATTAACAAGAGTGTGTAAGATAGTGGGAAGGAACTCTTAAATAATGGCTGATGTCTTTTTACTTTTCCTCTGACTGAAACATTACATATTTTCTTACACTTCTGATTTCCAAATACAAAACAATACATACAGTATTAACAACAACTTCAAGTAACCAATAAACAACAGCTAAAGTCCTGAACAATACAATACACCTGAACAAAAAAAAAAAAAAAAAAAAAAAAAAAAAAAAAAAAAAAACAATAACAACAACATCTGAGAACACACACACACACACACACTTCAAGAATAATGAAATATATATGGTATCACCTTAACATCAAAGTGCTCAAATTTGCACTAAAACCCCAAACACTTACATCACTCAGGGTTGGTTCATACATGGCATCTTCCCCTAAGAGTTGGTAGGCAGGTAACTTGGAGGTGTCGAGGTTTTTGGGTGCAACATAAACATCGTCGACATACACGTCATAACGCTGCAGTTTGGGGAAGTAAATACGGAGAACCACGGCCTCTGAGGGATCGGCGTGGAGGAGGTGTAGTCGGATTACCTGGTGTGGTGGTGGGGGGGGGGAGGGTAGTGTAAGGTTGGGTGAGTCGGGGTATATTGTACTGTATTGTTTAGGTCTCTCTCTCTTTCTATTTCTCTCTCTCTCTCTCTCTCTCTCTTGTGGTCTGTGATTCTATGATTCTATGTAACTCTCTCTCTCTCTCTCTCTCTCTCTCTCTCTCTCTCTCTCTCTCTCTCTCTCTCTCTCTCTCTCTTCCCTCCCCTCTCCCTCTCTCTCTCTCTCTCTCCTTCCCACCCTTCATCTCCTTCTTTCCCTCCCACCCTCCCTCTCCCAACACACACACATACATACCTGTGGAGGTGTATTTGTCATGGCCACTTCATACACAGTGTTGGAGGCCACCACCGTGTAGAAGGTTGAGATGCGTTCCTGACACGTGTAACCAAAGCACCAGCCACGATCCATTGGGCCGTTCACCAGGTCTACATAGCCACTGGTACCTGTATGGCATTGAGGTCAGGTCAGGTCAGCTCGTGTCAAGTCAGGTCAGGTTAGTTTCAGCAATGTGTGATATGAGATGGTTCAGTTATTTAATTCAGAGAATGATGGAAAATAAAGACTGAGAAAATTATAGTAATAATCAAAAGAGGTTACACACACACACAAATATAGAAAAGAGAAAAAATACTTTTGTCTTTTATCTCTCTCTCAGGAGAAAGAGGTAACTGATATATGAGAGAAAAAGAAACAGAGAAAAAAAGAGACAGAAAGAGACAGAGAGAGAAAGAGACAAAGAGACAGATGGTAGACACAACATACCTGGGTTGGCAATAAGACCAATGGGTGAGAGTCGACGGAACTCAGTGTCAGAATCCAGACTTTCAATAATCATCATACGGTGTCTAAGGTTGGTACACTTCCATCCCTGCCAGGCGGCCATCTTGCTACACGAATTATCCCTCACAATACCTGGTGTGTTAAGAATTGTAATAGTGTAGGTAAAGAGTATAAAAAGTAGGTAGGCCAGGTAATCTATCTTAGTACAGGAATTATCACTCACAATGTCTGGTGTGTTAAGAATTGTATTAGTTTAGTAAAGAGTATAAACAGTAGGTAAAGAATACAGTAGGTAGGCCAGGTGGCCATATTAAATACAGGAATTATTTATCACAATGCCTAGTGTGTTAAGAGTTGTATTATAGTAGGTAAAGAGAATATTATAGTAGGTAAAATGTAAATTATAGTAGGTCAAGAGTATAAACAGTAGATAGGTCAGGTAGACATCTTAGTACAGGAAATATCACTCACAATGTGTGGTGTGTTAGATATATTATGTTAGTGATAGTAACAAATAACTAGGTACTGTACATACCCTTGTTGGGGAACTTGTCAGCTTCATATATGGCCGATCCATCAGATTTTTGACGGAGTGGAATAGGAATACGATAATCACCAACACCATGGCTACGATCACCGTCCCACTCTTTCTCTGCCTCTGATGTGAGGGTGGCTTGTGCCGACCCTGTATGTGTGTGTGGTAGAAAAAGGATGTATCATTAACACATTTAACATTATTCAATTAACACATAATTATATTACTTATTGTGTGTGGTAATAGTGGTGTGTTATAAACATGATGAGGTTCAGTACCACCATACAGTATAAGTTAAGGACCAAATACATACTAACTAGTGTGTTGTCATCCATCACTTTCACCTCCTTGTGTTCATCACAGTCTATGTTATGATAATATATGTGTGTATTATATGTATATAAAGGTTTAGTATCAAGCCTTACTTTAATATACACATAAACATACCAAGCAGTGTTCCATCCTCATCAGTAACCACCACCTTCTTATGTCCATCACAGTCCATATCAACACAGTCCGATGGGTTAACACGGTCCAGGTTAGCATAGTGTATGAACACATAGTTGTCTTGTGGTGTGTCAACAAAGGTAAGATCACTGGTAAAGATGGGATGAATGGCATCATCATTATCTAGGTTGGTCATGAGGGCCACATCAATACCACAAGTGTCACGACTATCAAAGTCAATGAAGGTGACGTCCTCGATGTAAGATGACCCGTGTAATGCTGGGTAACTTGACAACTCGTTGAACTTGTGTTTGGGAGCCACTGTTAATGAAAGGAAGTCGTTAATATGTTGATAATGGTGTAAGGAACAATACTGTATTATACAAAACATTATGTATACCAAGTAAAATACACTATAATAGGATAAACACAATCAATAATAACACATAAATTTGGTAAACAGAATATGAGACAAAGAGTCCTGTACATACAATACAACATGAACACAATATACACTATGATCAAAGAGAGAAGGAAGGCAAATTAATTCTCTACTCTACTCACTGTTAACACCGGACATAAAGGAGGCAAAGAGGATACCAGTGTTACCATCCTCCTTTCCACCTTCCCAGAACTTCTCCTTTTTAAAGAATATAATGCTGGAGGAGGAAGACTGGTGGAAGTCACAGGTGTGCGATGGTGTTGCTCCCACAAACACAGAGTCACGTACAGTGGCAGTCTTGTCTTCAAACTCATGTGAGAGGGCAGTAGGACGGTACACAAGCTGGTTAGTACCCAATTTGTTGTCCACTGAAGTTACCTGCACCAAGGAAAGAAGCCCAAGACGAGAATTAAGTGTTTGTTGAGGCTAGATTTTTTGCCATATAACATAACCACCAACCAAAAGTGTTAATTCACAATGGTGTCTGGAGGGAATGTGAAGATGAATCCAATGAAAGACTTACATCAGAGAGGAGTAGACTGGCCGGGTACATCATGAAGAAGGCAGTGTCCTCTATTCTCCAGACGTACATATTACTCACTCTCTTGCAGGGGGAGTCAGCATCACCAGACTTCTTCCACATCTGAAGGAAACAACACACACACACGCTCAGTAGTTAAAGAGACTGGAGATGAGTTTATGAGAAGGGAGAAGTGCAAGTGGAAGGTACAAGGAGACTGTGAGAGGAGAGGAGACAATAATTGGGGATGAAGGAAGGGAGGAGTGTAGTGGGAAGTGAAGGAGACTGCTGGGAAAGAAACGAAGACAAAAGATGGATTGATTGATTGATTGATTGATT
Source organism: Petrolisthes manimaculis (assembly GCA_034508575.1). Classification (NCBI taxonomy): domain Eukaryota; kingdom Metazoa; phylum Arthropoda; class Malacostraca; order Decapoda; family Porcellanidae; genus Petrolisthes; species Petrolisthes manimaculis. The sequence goes on from JAWZYT010002711.1 coordinate 20,450, forward strand.
GATATTAGGTGCCACAACAGTGAGGTCATATAGCGCCAGAAAAAGGTGACAGAGAGGTGAGACAGTAAGCAATAAGGAAATAGAACAAAAACTTTACCACACTTGCAACTAGTCTCTCCCAAACGCTACACAACTAACAACTAACCAGGACTCCAAAGATGGCGCTGTGTATCTCGTTGTTTAGCCAGAGTGATGCGTCGTTGCAGTTCTCCCCGTACGTCCTGATGCCAGCCTGTTCTGACCCTGAGTGGATGACAATTAATGGTTGGTTAGTTAGGGTTGGTAAATAAATGTGTAGGTAGGCTGTCTGTCGGCTTATCACACACACACATACATGTTCGTCTCTATTTCACACGTGTACATCCACATAAATGGCTTTCTTCAATATATACTCACACACACATACTCATTATTATCTTTCTTCAACACATACACACACACACACACTCAGCATCTTCCTTCAACACACACACACACTCAATATCTTCATTTAACACACTCACACACACACACTCAATATCTTCCTTCAACACACACACACAAACTGACCTGCAACCACATTATTTTCTAGGACTGGGTTGGTGGCCTTGTTGAGGTTGAATGATCCGTACCAATCCAAATTCTGATCGTCTTGTGCACCGTTGTAGGTTCCAGGGAACAGCATCGACACCAACAAATTGTCCTTGTATACATTGTCACTGCCTTCGTCAATCACACCTGTAGGATTGGTTAGGTTAGGTTTGGTTAAGTTAAAATGAATTACTGGATTTTAAGTTAGGTTAGGTCTGGTTAAGTTAAAATGGATGGCTGTATATTAAGTTATGTTATGTTATGTTAGGTTAGGTTTGGTTAGATTAGATTAGGTTATGTTTGGTTAGGTTATGTTTGGTTATAATGGATGGCTATATATTAAGTTAAGTTTGGTTTGGTTTGCTTCAATTAGGTTTGGTTAAATTAGATGACAGTATATTAAGTTTGGTTAAATTAAAATGGATGACTGTATATAAAGTTAGGTTAGGTTAGGTTAAGTTAAAATGGATGACTGTATATAAGGTTATGTTATGTTAGGTTAGGATAAGATGGATGAATGTTATTAGAGCTCAGTAGGTAGATGATAAGGTAGAGAATAATCCAGTGTCCGTTGACCATGACACTGAATTATTCTCTCCCACATTCCACTATAACAACAACAACAACAACAACAACAACAACAACTCACCAGACCCTACAGTGTGGTAGAATACATTAGCCTCGACCGTGACACTGTCGGTGGAGAAGAAGCCGAGTGCCGGGGAGAAGTTGACGTTGAAGCTGCAATTCTTGACATAACTGGTGGTCGTATCACCCAGCGAGTGGAAAGCCAGGGAGAAACGAGGGTCATCTGTGTCATCAAACCCAAGCTGACCCATGTTACGGAACTCTACTGCATCTAACTTGGCAGACCCTGTAACACAAATAGCAATCTTATTTTGTTTTCTGTAATATGCAAACCATTGATTGAGTAATGGTAAACTTGTTGTTAGAATATCTGAGGACAACACCACACTACTTAAAGATACAAAAGATATAGGTACACATTTATGTACTGTACTCACACCACACTACTTACATACACATTATTATACTGTACACATATAAGTACTGTACTCACACCACACTACTTACATACACATTATTATACTGTACACATATAAGTACTGACCCTCCACTTACATACACATACACACCACACTACTTACATACACATATAAGTACTGACCCTCCACTTATACATACACATACACACCACACTACTTACATACACATACACGTGTACACACATATAAATACAGACCTTCATAGTCTAGTCCGTCCTGAGTGAGGCGTGATACAATGACCCGACCTCCAAGTTTGTTTTCAAAGCCAGGATACTTGTTGCCTTCAATGACAATGTTACGTGTCAATAGTCCAACCTCACCCGCCAGTGTTGCCACAACCTGACCAGAGTGTAAGGTGTGGGTCTCGGCTGAAAAGGGGAAACCGTTAGTGGCATTGGGAGTCTGCGGTATTTTGGGTTTAATCTGGGGTATTTTGGTTTAGTCTGGGGTATTTTGGGTTTAATCTGGGGTATCTTGGTTTAGTCTGGGGTATTTTGGGTGAGATTTGGGGTATGTTGGGTGAGTTTTGGGTACATTGGGTTAGATTTGGGGTATTTTGGGTTAGTCTGGGGTATTTTGGGTGAGTTTTGGGTATGTTGGGTGAGTTTGGGGTATGTTGGGTGAGATTTGGGATATGTTGGGTGAGTCTGGTGTATTGGGTGAGTCTGGGGTATTTTGGGTGAGATTTGGGGAATGTTGGGCGAGATTGGGGTATGTTGCGTGAGTCCCCTACTCCCGCACCCCCTTAAATCCCCCCACAAGCCTGTCCCCCTATTCCCGCACCCCTTTAAATTACATAATATTATTCTTTGTTTAAATCACACACATACGCTTATTAGTCAAGGAGGCTTAATAAACCTTACCAATGTGATCAAAGGTGAGTGGTGAGTCTAGTGTGAGTGTTGAGCCGGACACACCAGTCACTACACGGATCTCTGTCTCATGTGTCTCCTTACTTGTTGTCGTTATCATCACCTGGGTAAACAAACATTTATTTACCCTGTTAACCACATTCTGATATTCAAAAATTATACACAAACACCTAGAACATATATTTACTATGCATTCTATATATACAAACACCTTGAATATATATTTACTCTGTTAACCACATTCTACCATTTCATATAATTATACAAACACCTAGAATAATGTTTACACTTATTCTAACATTCCACATATACTGTACAAATACCTAGAACAGAATATATATTTACCCTGTTAACCACATTCTAAAATTCAATATAGACAAATACCTAGAACGGAATATATATTTACTCCATTAATCACCTAGAATATATATTTACTCTGTTAACTACATTCTAACATTCCATATAAACAAACACCTAGTAGATATATATACTATATATATCCCTCCCTCACTACCCTTGTTGATTCCTGCCTCACTCCCCTGACCATTCCCTCGTACCCTCTTACTCCTTCCTCACCTCCTTGTCCTGCCAGCTGCTGGGGTCAACAGTGTCAGTGAGTGTGACTTGAGACTGACCAGCCGTGGCATTGGAGGCAAGTTTCATCCAAGTTCTTCCTGTCAACTGTCCATGTAACGCCAACTGTCCAAACACACCTGAAACATAAGGCAGTAGGGAACGTATATAAAAAAAGGTATATAAATAAATACAATAAATACAATGTCAGTACTGTATGGAAAATAATGAAAGGTTAACTGTCTGAATGCACATACATTTCTAAAACATAAGGCAGTATGGAATGTATAATTTATGAAGAAAGGTATATACAATAAATAAATACAATGTGTAGTGTCAGTACTGTGTGTAAAATAATGAAAGGTCAACTGTCTGAATGCACATAAAACATAAGGCAGTATGATTGCTATATGAAGGAAAGTATATGAATAAGTAAAATAATTAATGTAAAAGCTAAGTTAAACCAGTTAAACTAGTAGTATTTCTTCCACCAATGTGAGAATACTTTGAGTGGAAAATATACAGAGGAAGGTACAGTATATGAAATCAAAGTACAGTATCAATATGTAATACAGTATAATGAATGGCAGAAGTGATGTTTAACTTGTTTTTTTCTACCAATGTGAGAACACTGAGTGACTGACCAATTGCCTTCCATCCAACATTGGGAACACCATTTGGCATTGGGAAGTCTTCATTGTCAGGGTCAGTAGCGTCCAGTGAACCACGCAGCACAATGTTCAGGTTGTGGGTGAACTGATCAGACTCACTCATTCCAGCAAACACTGACCCACCCTGCAAAATAATTCACTCACATTATGTCAGTAGTTTATGAAAGAAAGAAGACATTGCAGTAATCACAGACCTGCCCTGTAAAATAATTCACTCACATTATGTCGGTAATTTATGAAAGAAAGAAGACATTGCAGTAATCAATGACCCGCCCTGTAAGGTAACTCACTCACATTATAGTAAGTTCAGTTTGGTTAGAAAAGAAGTGTCTGCATATTTGACAACCAAAGTGGAATATGTTTGACTCCCTTCACAATACCTTGACACTAACTTATATTTTTGTAGACTGTATATAAATGATGGTAGAGTTGAAGAGTCACTTAATTAGTAAATATTCTAACCTGTATGTAAATGATGGTAGAGTTGAATACATGATCCATGGTGTCTTCAAACTCCAGTGTTCCGTACACATACACTCGTTCCAGACTCGGGGTATCAATGTCAACCAACAGCCACATGCCTCAACACACAAAAAGAATCAGCCACTTTATCCTTTTCATCTCTTTATCCAACCATAATAAAGTTATAATAAGTATAAACTGTGTTACTGTAATACATCAGTTAGCCTTGAGGAATAATGATGTGTTCTCTCTCTATAGTTTCATCAATATAACCTCTAAAGTAAAGCCATATGAACATATATCATCTTTAACCCTACTCTGGTGTATAGAAAGATTATACTCTGTTGGTGTATTATATTAACTCACCTTGGGAGTATAATAATGTTGTCTTGCTCAATAAGAAAGACATATTTTATTACTCAATATACATGTATTATATTAACTTACCTTGTGGTATAATAATACGGTCTCCTTCAACAGGTAAGTCATATTGGTCTTCAGTAGGATGACCTCCTGACCCGACTGGTACATCCTTCCAGGTCTCCTTGTCTGACCAACGATATACACTGTCTGGTCGACCAGTGGGTACAGGTGGTACTGTAGGGGGGATGCAACCCTCATACTGGCATCTGGTACAAAGGAAAACAAATGAAGGAGTAAACAAAATATCAAACAGTAAGAAAGAGGAGTAAACAAAGTATCAAACAGTAAGAAAGAGGAGTAAACAAAGTATCAAACAGTAAGAAAGAGGAGTAAACAAAGTATCAAACAGTAAGAAAGAGGAGTAAACAAAATATCACACAGTAAGAAAGTACAGTAAGTTTGTAAGAAAGGAAGAGAATAAATTATAACAATATACTGTACATGAAAGTCAGCCAGTCGGTTACTATGAATATACTGTATGTATGTATGTATGCATTATGTATAAGTAATACAGTATGGCCTATAAGAAAAATTTCAAGGTAAAATAAGGTAAGAGAGTAAGTTCACCAATACTATATACTTTGTAGAATATGTGCCACTTCACACCAAGGTTACAATGATGAAACACATTAAGGTAAATTAAGTTGGCCTCACCTATATACATTGTAGAATATGTCCCTCTTGACACCAGGGTTACGTTCATCAAACACGGTTCTCCTGCGACGCTCTGAGGTTTTCTCTGACACCAGGTAAGTCATGGTGTTGGTGGTGTTGTCCCAGAAGTAGTCACCATGGTTACCAGTCGTTGGGTCAGGTAACGAGTCACTGCCGTTTACCTCTGATTTCAGTGTGCTGTGTGTAGGGTTGGGGGGAGTTAGAGAGATTGAGTATATAGTGTGTATGTGTGTGTGTGTGTGTGTTCTTATCTACTTTACCTATTTGTTCTTACCAGTATTTTTACAGGATAATAATTATTATTATGCCTGAGATGTAAACAATTATTGGTTCTTGAGTCACAAACAAAAACAGTAATGATCTTGGCAATAAACCAACCAGTGGAATGACTCCATATAACATTAATGGATCAATCTGACTTACCAATCAAAGGCATCACTTCACACATTAAATTAATCTTGTATGCCATCCTTGGAAACATAACAATGACTAGTACAACAACTCCACATAGAATACACACACACACAGCCCATCCATCCATCCAACTGCTGCTGCTGACTAACCTGAAGCCATCTGGTGTCTGTATAAACTCATGCTGGATGTAGAGATGGTCCCCGGGCTCCAAGAACCGGAAACTTGCCTCGTACGTTATGTTGGTGATCTGTACAAACCAACCCCATAATTATAACCACAGCTAGTATAATCTTATACAACCCATCCCTACACTAGCCTTGTATGTTATGATTGTTATGATCTGTACAAACCAACCCATAATTATAACCACAGTACAATCATATACAATCCCACTCTCTAATCAACTAATCCCTAAACTATTCCTTGTATGTTATGTTATGTTGGTGATCTGTACAAACCAATCACATAATTATAACTACAGTACAATCTTATACAATCCCACTCTCTAATCAACCCATCCCTACACTAGCCTCGTATGTTATGATTGCTATATTGGTAGATAATTGTAACTACAAGTAAAATTACAATCTTACAAATTTTTTCTCTACTCTATTACCTTCTACAATCTTTCTGTATTCTATAATCTCCTACAATCATTCTCTACTGTTGAATTTCCTACAGTCCTTCTCTGCTTTACAACCTCATACAATCCTTCTCTCTAACCAATATATCCTTAAACTTCCAAATTGAAGAAGTCTTAATTAAGGTCCAGTGAACTTTTTGTTATACTGTATAATTATGAAGTTACGGATTCCTGAAATTACCGCCAACACTTACTATTTTACCCATAACTACTATATACAGGAAAGCTCAAACAAACAGACAGACAGACAGATAGGAAAGACATGGCAATCTCCGGACTCACTTGCTCAGAATCATTAAACTTCCAGGTGTAGGTGTCGTCGGTGTAGAGAATGCCCATCCATCCCTCATCAGTGAGTCTCTTAACCTTATAGGGAACTTCCACACTGCCCTCAGAGTTAGACACCAGGAGAGTTTTAGCCTGTAGTGATGGTGGCTCAATGTTGGGTCCCTCCACGTTGAAGCGAACAAACTTGAGGTTACTGCACACGGATCCTGGGGCCTGTGTGGGAATGGGGGGCGTGTTAGTTAGTTAGTTAAATTATGGTAATATATATTGTACTGTACTCTCTTGTAGGAAGCTCAATATTGGCTGGGTTCCTCAACATTATTAAAATTAACTTGAGGTTGTTGCACACGGATCCTGAAACCTGTGTAAGCATAGGAACAGTCTCAGGGGGTTAATTTAAGACAATAAAGTACTTACTCTCTTGTACATGAATTGAAGAGCTACTGTTGTCTCCTTCTGATATCCAGATAGGGGTGCTGCTGGTAAACCAAACAACAATAACAACAACAACATCAACAAACAACCCCGTATTTGTGTCTTATATACTAACTTTACTCATTACAACAAACAAAACTTACCTCTGGGTTAATAGAGAACTGAGTGACATCTTTCTGACATTGTCCATTGGTGTAGGGAAGGATATCCATGGATGGCACCACTGTGTTCTCAGGTGTACCCGTCAGTGAACCATCCGTGTCAATCCACACTGTCTCGTATTCCCATTGGAACTTGAGCTGTGGGCAGAGGTTCAGGTATTTGTGAATGGCATAATTTAGTATGTTTTTACTTGCTACAGGAAACACTCACACACCTATATGCTTAAACCTCATTTAATCTCTGATCACCATAATTTTTGCTGAACCTCATTAAATTGCCATAAGTTTTATTAATTCCCTCCAGTTGTTTAAAGTTACAGTAAGTTTCTTCAAGGTATGATGCAAAAAGTTAAAAAAAAATGTTTTTCAGAGCTGGTATTGTTCCTCAGGCAGTTACAAAAAGGATATACTATTCAGTACAGTAGTGTATAAATTATGTACCAGTACTGTGAAGAAGGTATGTATGGAAACATGTTAAGAAATATATTTTTGAAAGCCATTTCACCTTATTAGATAAGTTGTCAAAGCTAAGTGAGTTCCATCACTAGAACTGTAAAGTCTCCCTGTACAGTATTGATAAAGAAGTTGATAAAGAAGTACTGTATGTGAAGCATTACTGTATTATAGAAAAAAAATTCACCTTACTAGAAAAGTTGTCAAAAGTGAGTTCCATTACCTGAACTGTAAAGCCTCCCTATACTGTATCAGTAATTAAATTTGTTATGAATTATGTGAAGAAATACAGTATTATATTATAGACAAAGTTATATCACCTTATTGGGAGAGTTGTCAAAGGTGAGTCCTGACACTTGAACTGTAAATCCTCCTTGTCTTGGTTTACATTGAGAACATCCTGAGAGTGCAGTACACATACCAGTGTTGTAGTTAACAAAGGTGGTGTTGGCAATACTAAAGATGGATTGTTTAGGTGTTATAATACCACTTGTCTGATCTGAACATCCTTCAGGAGTCAGTGCAGACCAACCCACCACAAGGGAGTTGAAGATACCTGGGTGTTGGAATGGAAAAAATTATAGTAAGACTTTGATAACTTAGAATGTCTAGATATAGGAATAGAAACATTAGATTAACATCTTGATAAGTTAGCATATCGTTATAAATCAGAATTGTGGATGAATTAGAATGTATAGATAAGTCTGTATGTGAAAGTTAGAATTGTGGAGAAGTTAGAATTGTGTATAACTTAGAATGTTTTGAGAATTGTAACTCACCAGGACCGTCATCCACTCCGTAGTTACCCGAGACCTTGACCATCTCCAGGCCAGCGTGTGAGTTGTCGAGGGCAACAAAGTCATGGAATTGTAGTCGTCCTCCAAACACAATCTCTGCCCCTCGGTCACAACGCCACACTGTCAGACCGTGCCACTCTGCCACCTGGTATTGTACAGTTGGACACATGAATAGGTGGTACAGCCCAGGTGAAAAATACTTGTCCCATTTGAGTAACCAGTGTCTATTATCAGGTACTTGCTATTTATTACCATCCTCAATACTGACTTCTGCCCCTCATATTTACCAACACAACCTAACCTAACCTAACCAGTGTCTATTATCAGGTACAGTACTTGCTTTTTATTACCATCCTTAATACTGACTTCTGCCCCTGATGTCTCCTGTTTGTTAAACAAGAAAAGGCACATTTTGCCTGGATTAACAAAAAAATGAAGAAAAGATAAATCAGTACTAGAACTTGTTACATTACCAAGTCTGATCCACTACAGGTTCGCTTTTTGGGGAAGTATCCATCCATTGAGAATCCCCAGAACCCATATCTGTACAACCAGGTCACAATATTAGTAGCAGCAATTACCTACATCAATTAAGTTTCATTAATTATTTTTACTGACAACTACCAGGTAATTACATTAATACTTCATTAATCATATTTTACTGACTACCAAATAACATTCTTTTTCATTAATCATATTTTACTGACAACCAAATAAAATATAGTAGGTGAATAAATATTACCAAAACCTGCCAAATGAATGAGCAGTGTTGATGTAGAAGGTGAATAAATACAATACAAAACAATAATACCAACACTACAAATGAATGAGTAGTGTTGAAGTAGTAAGTAAATAAATACAGTACAATACAATATTACCAAAACCTGCCAAATGAATGAGCAGTGTTGATGTAGTAAGTAAATAAATACAATACAAAACAATATTACCAACCTGCCAAATGAATGAGCAGTGTTGTTATTGAAGGTTCCCATGACTTCATTGTTCTGGCAATAACTGTTAGTGGCCGATGGTCCCGTGGGGTGACGCTCCAGTCGGTACCAATAACCAAAGTGAGTGCCGCCCGCCGCTGCGTTGTGTTGGACTACATTGTTGGGGTTCACAAGCTGTACGTTCACATAGAGGTTACATTTATAGTACAGTACAGTATATATATATGTTTATACTTCTCTCTACTCTATCTCCCCATTCCTCATCTTTCTCTATCTCCTTCTTTCCTTTGTCTCTCTCTCCTCCACCTCCTCTCCTCTCCCTTTCCATTTATATACACATTTAATATTAATAGTTTATCTTTACTTTGTCCTTGATTATGGTAAATGTCTTCACGTGATAATATGATACAATATAATAATGCAAATAGAACAAGTTCCAGGCATATAGACTCATTTAAGTTGATGAACAAATATTAGGGTATCAAATTTCTGTATCAATGTAAACATTAACATCTCAACCACACAAATCAACACTAAAAAAATATTTCAGCCAGTACAGTACAATGAAGGAGTACTGTAATATCCACATTAAGAAGGGAGGCTGAGGTATGTGTACAGAACAGTAAATTGTATACTGTATTATGGCCAAGATATAAATCAACAATAAAATAGGTACAATAAGCCCTCAATATACTGTACAATGAATAAATTTAGCAATTTCCTTGTAACCCAGACCCAGCAGATCACTAAGTCTATAATTATGGTAATGAATAACACAAGTCTGGGAAAACAATTGGTGGTCTTCAATGAGTGACTGAGTATAAAATGAAGTGTTGGATAAAAATATCTCTTCATCGTATATCATCAAGGATCTACTGTACACTTGTGATATGTAATTTCTGACCGGAGACGAACGGCAGCCACAACACATACCCACCCTGCAATCGAACTCAGAATCCCAGCCCCTATAGGCATACTGGGTGGGGAAATGAGCTATAGCAAGGCGTTTCGAAGCTTTCTGCTCCTCACACTCTGGTCAGGAATTATGTATTACGGGTGTACAGTACTGAACTATAACTCACCCAATATGATGATGGTGTTACATCCACATTAAGAAGGGAGGCTGAGGTGCGTGTATAAACGACCAGGTTGTATTGGATGACGTTGTGTTGTTCGTTGCCGTCCTCGGTAAATATGGAGTGACCCATGATGTTGTATATCACGTTGCGTTCCACAGAGAGGTAGTTTGCCGCGTGGATGGTCACGGCGCGGTTGTAGGTGCGATGGACGGCACAACCCCGGACATACGACGTGTTCACATTACCAACCAAGTGGAAGTGAATGGGATAACGACCCAACTGGAAGGCCTGCACAAACAAACAAACAAACAAATGTCTCCGCATCAGTCAATGTTGTTTTCTCATATGCAACATCTAAGTATTGCATTGTCATTAAATTAAGGGGGGGTGCGGGAATAGGGGGATCAGGCTTGGGGGGGGGGGGGGGGTTGGGGGGTCGTGGGGATTTTGGAGGGTGCAGGAATACGGGGACAGATTGGGGTGGGTTTAGGGGGGTCAGTGGGGTTTTGTGGAGTGCGGAAGTAGGGGCTAGGACAAGGCTGTATATATACCAGTCCTGAATTAAACAAGTGAAACAAGGGGCTAGGACAAGGCTGTATATATATACCTGTCCTGAATTAAACAAGTGATGACAAAGGTTTAGGGTCTACAGTATATATACACACCTGTCTTGCTTCGGTCACCTAAGTGTAAGCTATTATCCTGCCGTATATAAGGTCTAATAAAATATATATATATACATGCCGTGTGTTTCTGTATTAAACAAGTGATGACAAAGGTTTAAGGTATATACACACACTTGTCTTGCCTCAGTCACCTCAATTTATTATTCTGCCATATATAAAGTCTAACAAACTCTATATACATGCCATTTATTCCTGTATTAAACAAGTGATGACAAAGGTTTAAAGTTTATATATACAGACCTGTCCTGCTTCGGTCACCTCGACATATTCTATCCTGCCGTACACAAGGTCTTGGTTGGGTTCCTTGCCAAACATCATGACGGTAGCACCAAACTGGTCGCTGCCTGCCTCCTCACCGAACCTTCCATCAAAACAAGACTGGGTTGCAAACTGGCCTGGGGAGACAACAAACTCATTACACACAAACATCACTTATAGAATTACCACATACACGTCATTATTAAAAAAATTATCAATATTAACGGTATTAAAAAAATATATATATCTTCATAATACACACGACATTATAAAAATATTACTAATATTATTTAAAAAAAAGTTAATAATATCTTCATAATACAGTAAACGTCAAGAGACAGATTTACAGAGTTCAGGATTAACCGAATGTAAGTGGATATATTTTTAAGGCCTGAAATTCTTATCCTAATGAAAGTGCATAGATATTTTTTTCTTACCTGGCTTCCATGTTTCATCACAACCTTCAATGGTGGAGGTAAAGTCTGTATTGATGGCACCACGGACCTTCACATTACGCGTCAACAGACCGACCTCGGCTCGTGTCTGAATGGTTCGGCCGCCCAGTGTTTGTTCCATTGACACGTGTTCGTACTCCAACCCCTCGGTCAGCGTCACAGTCAGACCGTCACCAGACACAGACGCAATCTTACGAACCTCATTCTCATTTTTCATGAACCTAATTTAACAAAATTTAGTTGTTGGTAACTTTGTTGTGACTTAAAATTTGATTGATCCTTAATAAACATACTGTAGTAACATACTCATCCATCAAAAAATATGAATACTGTATGTGGGTTACTTTTAAATATGGTTCTGAATTTCAAGTGGTTACTTATTAACCAACGGATGTACAGTATTCACCAAATTTCTGGTCATGAAATTTGTCTTTAGTTGAACACCACCCTAAAAGAACTGACCTCATTTCAGTGGTGGCAATAACAATTTCATCTCCTTGTTTCCATGTGACTGGCAACATGAGTGTGATGGTTGTGTCTCCTGGTGAGGCTGGGGAAGCCAAGTGTGTCCACGTGATAGGAATGTGAGCACCATGTAGATCCAGACCACCTTCCCTTACTGCCAGAACCTGACACACAAACACACACACACACAAACAAACCACTATATTCATTAAGTGTTTAAGCCAAGTTTTTGGATGAATGGATTAAATATAAGAGTGTTGAAAATGGTGTTGAAATGATGGTCAAGAGTGGAAGATATCTGCTGGGAGGAATGTACAATATATCAGGGCTGACAATCTGGTTTTAACTTCCTTTGATATATTGGAGCACCTTGATTCCTCCAAAGTACAGTATGCCAGGAAACAGGACCAGATGAACAAAAATAATGGTGGCCTGTACCTGGGAATAGTTTGGAAGAATCGGTTGCTCCAGATTTATCAACACTGTACTGTACTACCCCCTTTAAATGAATAGACAAAAGGGATCAACAAAAACAAATCAGAAAAAACAAAATAAATAAAAAAATAAAAAAACAAAAATAATGAATAGACAAAAGGGATCAACAAAGACAAACCAGAAAAAAAAAAAAAAATATTAATATAAACAAAAAATCTTCCCCTTGCCATCTACCATTTCTGTAAACCAAAATATATGTGAGTGACTGACCTTTGACCCGTAGTAAGGGAGTTCAACGGACTTGTGGCTGCCGTAGAGTTCAATAACGGCTTCACCAAGGAACGGCTCCTCTTCGCTGCCTATACTCAGTGACCCGCCCTCCACAATCAGTATGTACTCAGCACGCAGTATTATCTCCTCTGCTGCATCCCTGTCAAATATCACGTGGCCTCCTGCGTGGAATACAGTGAACTCTCATGTTACACTTGTATATTATTGGGTGTGTAATGTATGTATGTGTGTAATGAAACTGTGTACAGTAAACCCTAATTGTACAGTACACTGATATTATGTGTGTGTAATATAGTGTACAATAAGTGTTTACAGTACAGTACATACATTCATTACACACACACACACTATTTCACATACATAATGCCAGTGTAAAATGAGAATTAACTGTACTGTATAAACCGAATAAATAGGCCATTGTCAAACACAAGTTGGTTTTCTGTGTGGTGTATAAAGTTAATCTGTAGTCAGTGTGTAGTTTGACATCCTTTAGCTGTGCTGGGCTTCTCGGCCAGACAGCGTCAGTAACTTCAACAATAAAAAACTAATGGTGTTCTGTTGCCTGGAATAATAGTTTGGAGGAATCAGTTACTCCAGATTTACCAACACTATTATACTTCCCCTTAACTCACCTTTGCTTGGAATAGTTTGGAGGAATCAGTTACTCCAGATTTACCAACACTGTACTTCCCTCTTTAATAAACTGACCTTTGATGAGTAACATTTTGAGTACATCTGTTGACTGGTCCAGAAGAAGAGTTTGTCCATCGTCAACCACCACCAGCTGACCGGTTGATGGCACTGGTTCATCGCCCCACGTGTAGACAGAACTCCATCGGTCAATGTAGAAGAACTCACCATTTTCATCCTATAAGGTAAGGAAAAGTGTGGAGAAATAAACCCATAATAAAACTAAAGAACTCACCATTAACCCATAATAAAACTAAAGAACTCACCATTAACCCATAATAAAACTAAAGAACTCATCATTTTCATCCTATAAGGTAAGGAAAAGTGTGGAGAAATAAACCCATAATAAAACTAAAAGAATTCCGTTTTTGTCTTATAAGTTAAAGGTGTGGAGAAATAAGGCCGTAATGAAACTATTAAAAATTCTGTGTTTTTGTCTATAAGTTAAAGGTTACAAGAAATTAAACCATATGAAACTAAAAATTCCCTGTTTTCATCTAATATGGTAAAGGTATGGATAAATAAATGGAATTAAAAATTACCTATTTTAATTCTGTACAAAATGTGTGTGCAAAAATATGAAGAATAAAGTTAAAAATAATGAGTTAAACACCACGATGGAAACATTTTGCATCATAAACTGTACACATATAACTTTAGCCATGTGTTAACAGTAAATACAATATACTAACCGTTGTTGCAAATCCTTTAGCAGGTACATTAACCTGTACTGGAAACTGTCCTGGTCCTTGATGAGATTGTGTAGTACAGGTAATGGATGTAGTACTCTCAGAGTCCACTACACAGTTTGAACCTCCAATGTTTACTGTGTTACCAGAGCCACTACAAGTATATAAATAACACATTATTATTATTATTACAGTATCTCTAAGTCATCTGGCTACCAGAATTATTACTAAGAGATAAAATACACAATACTGTATAGCTTTACAATGATATTTTCATAGTTACTGTGTTGCCAGTCTTCCTTCATATAGATAATAAATATAACCTAAATGTTACATTGAGTGTCTGACAGTGTTCCAACACTCACGCAAATCCAGTGCCAGTAATGGTGATACTGGTGCCACCAGCAGTGCCACCCCTAGTGGGAGTGACGTTAGTGACAGCTGGTGTGAGGGAAGTATCATATGTGAAGCCTGAAGACAGAGTTGCTTCACTACCGTCTGGGTTGGTCACTGTCACATCACACACTTGGCTGTTACTTCCACCTGATAATACAAATATCACATCATTTTCATATCCAATAAACAACATTTGATAAATACAGGTACTGTACTTCTGTATTGTATTTTGATTAGATTTTATACTAAGCAATTTTCTTTTATCATACTCTCCTTCTCTCTCCCGAACTAATCCTAGTGAGTTTAGTAAATATGGTACAGTACCCTGATACAGTAAAGGTGTGACTGACTCAATATATAACCCTTCCTTATCTCTCCTAACAACACCAACAACATCCATGTCCAGTATTACCCAACTCAAGAGTGTAGGAGCCTCAAAGTGACCTTGGTAAACATGGTACAGTACCCTACTAAGGTAAAGATATAACTGACCTAATGTGTAACTTCTCTCTTTATCTTGCTAGCCTTAGAGATGACAATGACTTATACCTACTATATACTGTAACTTCTCAATATCTCTTGCTTGGATAGAGAAGACAGTGACTGACTCTATATATAACTTCTCACTTTCTTTTGCTTGCCTTAGAGATGACGTGATTGATCTGACCTGCTGGGTGGAGCGACACATTGGATCTGTGAGGTAAAGGTGTGACTAACCTAATATACTGTATATATAAATTTTCAGCAGTCTCTCCTGGTTACCTTAGAAAAGACAGCAACTGACCTGACCTGCTGGGTGAAGTGATACATTGGATCTGTGAGGTAAAGGTGTGACTAACCTAATACATATACAGTATAACTTTTTAGTTTCTCTTGGTTACCTTAGAAAAGACTTAACCTTAGAAAAGACACACTTTAGAAAAGACATACAGTAGAAAATACAGCAACCTACCTGGACTGGTGGGTGGGGCGGTACACTGGATCTGTGAGGAGGAGGAGGAGGAGGAGGTGATGGGACTGCAGGGGACACCACAGACAGTCACGCTGGAGTTGCCCGCGGGGTCAAAACCTTCACCGCTGACGGTCACTGATGCTCCACCAAAACCACCTGACACAAACAGTAACATTGTAAGGTATATATTTTTGTTGGGGTCGATGGTGGTAATTGTCGTTAAACACCAACACACAAACAGTCACATTGTACGGTGATATTATTGTTGGGGTTGTTGGTCAATGTCAATAAACACTAAGACATAAACAGTAACATTGAATGGTAATACTGTCTTATTCTTGGGGGCTGAGGGTAAATGACAATGGTAATATTATTGTTGGGGCTGATAGTGGTAAATGTCAATAAACAAAAATGCTAAGATTGTCATTTTTCTTCATCTAACTGTTAGTACTGTATGAGTTAGCAGGTGATATTTTAGTACAGGTTAGCAAGGATTAGTAATACAGGCATAATAAATGACATGAGAATGATACTGGTCATCTGTAACACACACACACACACACACATAACTTTAAAGAAACATATGATAATCGTGATATAAAATACGGGACATTACGAGCTTGACTCAATTCTGTAAAGATACAACTACAGTAGGTAAGAACACACCCACACCCACACCCACACCCACACCCATACACACATACACATACTGTACACACATACACACACATACAGCCTACCAGTGTTGGGTGAGACAGAGGTGAGTGTGAAGGTATAGGTGATGGTGAGTGAGTTAGAATCACCATAGGTTGTGTCTCTCACCACTATACTGTGATCTCCTCCCACATCATCTGGCACCTGTTTCAACAACAACAACACAAACACACAAACAAACAAACAAACAGGTGAGTACAAAATTAAATTAAAAGAAATGTTATTGATGATGCACATGCAAAGAAACAGATGCATAGGAGATTAGTATAAATTAATTAATTGTTAGAGATATTATTTACTATGTTACATGCACAGAGAGATATTGTTAATGATGTACAGTACAAGCAAAAATAACAGATGCATAAGAGGTGAGTACTGTATTATATAATTAATTGTAAGAGATGTTATTTACTATGTCACATGCACAGAGAGATTATGTTATTTACTATTTTACATGCACAGAGAGATATTGTTAATGATGTACAGTACAAGCAAGGGGGAAGTAATAAGGAAGTAAATACAGTAATAAAAAGTAAGTAAGTAAAGTAAATAAGTAAGTAAAAGTAAGTTAAAAAGTAAATAAAAGTAAGTCGTAACAAATAACGTCACACTCACATCACAGGTAACAGAGGTGGTCGAGGCGGATGTGACGGAACACTGTAACCCGTCAATGAGAACCTCGGGGTCGACACTGGACGGCATCAGGTTGGTGCCGGTCAAGGTCAGGGAGGACGGGTAACTCACTGTGGTTGAACTGAGGGTGTTGTGGTGATAGTGGTGGTGAATTAGTAGTGGTGGTGGTGGTGGTGAATTAGTGGTGGTGGTGGTGGTGGTGAAGAATTAGTGGTGGTGGTAATAATAATAATAATAATAATAATAATAATAATAATAATAATAATAATAATAATAATAATAGGTTTATTAAAAAGTAGCAGCTGGGAGGCTGAAAATGTACATGTAACATTAAAACACTAATGATAAAAATGAGAATGAACACAAGTGGTATTGGTGGTGGTGAATTAGTGGTGGTAGTAATGAATAAGTAGTGGTGGTGGTGGTAAATAAGTAGTAATGGTGGGGATTGTTAGAAGTAAAGGTAGTACAGTACAATATATAGAAGAGACAGATGTGAAATTTGACAAGTACAGTTTTGTGTCCAGTACTGTGTATGGATTTTATACGTGGCAAAACATTTCACACCTTCATTTAAATCACTTAATAGAAAAAAGAATTTAATTAAGATTGTGACTTAGGACTGTTTTGTACTGTTTCTAAATAATGTGTTATTCACTAGTTAATTTGTTTTATTCCTTATTGTGGGAGAAGAAGATTATTTGCTACACCTATCAGAGAGAGGGTTGTGAGTTAGGATTATTCTGTATTGTTTGTAAATAATGTGTTGTACAGCCACAATCAAATATCCACCCACACTTTCCTTTCATTGTAGTAAAATATATCTTGGTAATAAAAAACAACACGTGTATGATTTTGCAGCACCACTTAATAATAATTGAGGGGGTTGAGTTGACATAAGGTGTTGCTGTATGATTATACAGTATATTGATATGATATTGATTTACATGTACTTACACGATGGAAGGAAAGTGTCGGTGGTTATTTGATTGTGGCTGTACCTGGTAATCATTTATAAGTTAATTTGTTCATTCTTTACTGTGAGTGAAGAAGAGTACTTGTTACACCTACCTGAGTGAAGTGAGTACAGGAGTCTTGTCAGTAGAGTAAGTATAGCTGTTAGTAGCAGTTCCTTCTTCACCACCTGACATTACTTTGACGGGGAGTGTTGCAGCTACATGTGTCACTGTCTGGCAGGTTATTGATGTAGTCGTTGCAGTCATCACATCACACGAGACACTACCAATAGTAACTGTGACATCAGAGGGATCAAATGCTGAGCCTGTGATAGTTATAACAGATCCACCATTAGTGCTTCCTTCAGTGGGAGTAAAGTTAGATATGACTGGAACTGCTGTGGCTTGATTAGATCCGACCACTGCTGCATTACCACTGCCTGCTATATTGACCACAGCCGTGTATGAACCAGCAGAAGCCTCAGGCGCATCACATTGGATCTCAGAGTCAGTGGTTGAGGTCACAGAACAAGAGACTGTGTTTACATTAGTTTGTCTCATCTGTCGTAGCATCTCTCCTTCTTCCTCCTCGGCATATACCCTCAATGCACTCCCACCAACTCTCCACACGCCCAGTTTCCTCGTCTCGTGGAAACTCCTGGCTCGTGTACCGGTCAGTTTACCCCAGAACTCGACAACATCATCGGACATGTGGGAGTGTTGACGTGTTTGTAGTTTGGGGATGTGTCTCTGATGGATGGTGTGAGGTCCGTACATCTCCTCCATCAGTTCACTCTCCTCCTTTCTCAGTGACATCATTCTCTCAGCCATCTGTGCATGTTCAAACCAATCCTCATCTTCAAACAATTCATCTTGTTCCTCCACACTGACTTCCATCTCCTCCTCCTCCTCCTCCTCCTCCTCCTCTTCCTCCAGACTTCTCTTCTTTCTGGCATCGCTTGGCACAAGGGTGACGGTCACTATGGTGGAGTCTGTGCCAAAGTTGGTGCCACTTAGGGTGAAAGTGGTGGCGGATACAGAGAGACTGGTGATGGTGGGAGTGGCTGATTCAGTGTAGTTGTAATTCTTGTCTGACATGTCCATCACTGCTGACACCTGCAACATACAGAATGAGTGAGGAAGTGGAAGATAGGGAGTGAAGGTGAGGCAGAGAAGCAGCAACAGATAGAGAGATAAAATGAGGGATAGAAACAGGCAGTGCAAGGCAAAGAGAGAGAGAGAGAGAAGAATTGAGAGAGGGAGTGAATGAGACAATTATAGAGAAAGACAGAGAGAGAGAGGAAGAGTGAGGGAGTAATACTGACTAATAGTCATATTCAAGAACAATTCAATATCACAGAGTACACAATGGACCTGAAGAACTTCTATAAATAAGTAATTACTGTAGATTCTCACCCCAGCCACACTGACAGTTGCCGTGACGACCGACTCGGCCAACGGTGAAGTAACACAAGTAACGGAGGTGGCAGTAACACTCTGTACAGTACATGATGCACCTCCCATGTACACCAACACACCACTAACACTATTCAACCCAGTACCTGATAGAAGGGATGGAAGAATATAATACAAGTAGGTTATAAATATAAGTAAGCATAGATATAACATTCTCTACTATAGCTTAAGGGGGAAGTCTTATGTTGGTAAATCTGGAGTAACTGAATCCTCCAAACTATTCCAAGCAACAGACACCATTATTTTTGCTCTTCTGGTCCTGTTTCCTAGCATACTTTGGAGGAATCAATGTACAGGCTTGGGAGGGTTAGGAAGGGTGCGGGAATAGGGGACAGGCTTGGGGGTTGGGGGTGTGTGGGAGTAGGGAGACAGGCTTGGTAGGGTTAGGAGGGGTGCGGGAATAGGGGACAGGCTTTCTACCTCCCCAAGCCTGACCCCCTATTCCCGCACCCCCCAAAGCCTGTCCCCTACTCCCGCACCCCCTTAACTTAAAACACGGTTCTCCATACTAAGACAACTAACCAGTGAAGGTGACTGTGGTGCCGCCTGCAACTGAGCCTTGTCTGGGAGTGAAGTCTGTCACCACCGGCACCACCACCACTTGTCCATCAGTCTCATAGTTGGTGATGTCTACCGTCGCCTCACCTCTGTATGGACGGCAAGCAGTGAAGTAGAGGTGTGAGGTGAGGTAAGTGAGGTGAGAACACACAACAGAGGGAAAATATCACACTATTGTACACAGAGTTATTTATATGAAGCCATGAAACTCCCAGAAGGAACCAAGAACAACAACAACACAATAGTAATGAAAACAAACAAAAGAGAGTAACATTAAACAAATACATAAAACAAAGAAAGTCCCAAAGTAACCATTAACACAATAAAAAACTGACCTGTTGAGTACGACAACTTTGACTGGGAAGGGTTTGCTGGGGAAAAGGTTAGCGAGGTCGTCCAGGTCACAGGTCAAGGTGTCGGCTGTGGCGGAGGTGACGGAACAGCTGGCACCACCCACTGACACCTGATGTTGGCACGTGGCATCACCAAACCCGGACCCTGTTAGTGTCAGCGTCGCACCACCTCGTACCTGTATACCTCTGGTGGTGGTGATGGTAATGGTGTGTGTTAGTGAAGACAGGAGTTATTCCATGATGGTGATGGTGATGGTAATGGTGTGTGTGTTAGTGAAGACAGGAGTTATTTGATGATGGTGGTGGTGGTGGTGTATCAGTGAAGACAGGAGTTATTCGGTGATGGTGGTGTGTGTAGCAATGATCATTATATACTTATTTGATGGTGGTGATGGTGAGTAGTTGTGATTGAAGTAGGTAGCATTGTGTTAATTTGTGTGTCAATGGCGCTGATGTTATACAAAGACAAGATATTAAATAATTTATTCTTCTTCATTCATCATGGCTGGACTAAAAACTAAGAAACTAAGGACAGTGTTTATATACCCGAGTCCTGGAAGACTTTCTGTGGCGCTGGCAGTGATCTGGGTGAGACTTGGAGTGAGACAGGTGTGGGTGGTGAAGGAGAGGTCAGTGGGGTCAGTGGTGGGGGAGGTCAAGTTACAACCATCAATGGGACCCTCTATCAGTGTTGCACATCCACTCACACTCAAGGTTGCATCTGTAGGAAAGCAACAAGAAGGACACTGAAGCTAAGTAGACATCCTAGCAAGAGATTTTATGGACATCATTATTGTTATTATTTCTTCAACTTAATCTGTGTATAAACTGTATAAACCATTTACACTCAATGTCACATCTATAAAAAAGCAATACAGACACTGAGGCTAAGTAAACATCCTAAGAAGAGATTTTATGGACATCATTATTGTTATTATTTCTTCAACTTAATCTGTGTATAATCTGTATAAACCATTTACACTCAATGTTGCATCTATGGGAAAGCAATAGAGACACTGAGGCAAAGTACATATCTGAAGAAAAGTCTTAACTGACAACATTATTATTATCATTACTTCTACTTAATCTATGTATAAATGTCAACCTTTTGGGATAAATACACAAGCTTGTGGGTTTTGCTGTAGCTTCACAAATTATCTGACATGGGTCCAGTTATAATCTTCAGCATATCAATAACTATTCAAGTACAATAGATGTAAAAGTATTTATTCTGTGTACATCACCATAAATCCATCAACTCTACTCAAGTGATAAAGGGTAATAATAACATTATTATTAGACTAACTGTTCCACTTACCACACTACACTACAAAGGATTACAAAGGACATTCAAACAGCTACATACCTACTGGTCCTTTCGAGGCTGTCTGAGTTTGTTATTCTATCTAACCTACATACAAGGGTAAGGAAAAGTATAGTATAGAAGAAGGCTGCTCCCCACCCACCACTTACCACTTCATGAATAAGGTGTAATAATAATATCATTAATACACTAACTATTCCACTTACCACTTAATGAATAAAGTGTAATAATAATATCATTTATACACTAACTATTCCACTTGCCACTTAATGAATAAAGTGTAATAATAATATCAACATTAATACACTAACTATTCCACTTACCACATAAGAGAAGGTGTAATAATACCATTGTTCCACTTACCAATATTATCAGGTTCATAAGTGGCAGCAATTCCTCCAAGGGTGACCTGGATTGGGTATGCCTCCTGCCCCGGCCTCATGACGGTGATCTGACCTGACAGTGTTGTTCCCTGAGTTGGGTCGCCAGCAAAGTACACCGTTGACTCATGGTTAAACTCAACTTGGAAGGCCCCTGGTCATAGAAAATATACATTACTTAACTTAACAGGAGGATCTTTGATTGGTTAATTGGATATATATTATTTAATTGGAGGATCCTTGGTTAGTTAAGTGGATATATCCAGTAAATCACTTAATAAGAAGATCTTTTGTTGGATAATTGGAGAGCAACTTACATTCCCTCAGACTATGCATCAAAACAGATCCTACACTTTTACACATAAACAGAGAGATGATATTATGTGACACAGTTTGAATAAATCAATACCACACACACACACACACACGCCATAAAAGACTCACCGGATGGAGTGGATGAACCGGAGTAGAATCCAACCCCATTGAAGGACTTGTCGGTGGGTGAGACGGACTGGAAGACATTGTGTGTGATCTGGTTGTCTCCCTGTTGCCACACCCAAGTCACTGTGTCACCCTCACGTACCACCAAAGATGACGGCTGCCACGACACACCCACGGCTGAAAACAATATACTGTATAAGACACACACACCCACAGCTGAAAACAATATACTTCATAAGACACACACACCCACAGCTGAAAACAATATACTTCATAAGACACACACACCCACAGCTGAAAACAATATACTTCATAAGACACACACACCCACAGCTGAAAACAATATACTTCATAAGACACCCACACACCCACAGCTGAAAACAATATACTGTACACAGGTAGCCATGACACACCTCACTGTTGGATATAATATGGTGTAAAGATATATGATAGTTTGTTTCCTCTCAGATATTTGGTGGCAGTATAGAATGAAGGAGATTCAAGGCACAACATATGCCATGTACAGGCAAACTCTCAACATGATAATAATATACTATGGCTCTCAAATGGTAGCCAAGAGTCTAAGAATTCCTGAAATAAGTTACCTATAAAATTATGGATAAAATCTATGAATCTCACTCACTGACTCACCAGAATCTGTGCCGGTGTTATGAATGATGTGGTTCTTGGATACAAGTTGAACCCGACATGTGAGTGAGGTGTCGGTACACTCCTGGACCTGACACACATCCCCCCTCGACCCCAGCCTGACCTCCAGCAGCGAGCAGTCGGTCCCAAATCCTTGGCCACGGAGAGCAAGGAGTGTTCCCCCTTTAACTGAACCTTGGGTGGTGGAAGTCCCTGTAACCTTCAATACAACAGTCACTGTCACGGCTCCACCAGATGGTTGACTGTACGGGGAAACATACAGAGTGGGTTGGTAACAGCTACCATAGTTATGTGTGGGTTGGCAACAGGTACCAAAGGGGTGGGCTGGCAACTGGTATAAAAGTATGGTACAGAAATGATGGCTCGTTTAAAAGGCATCATGAAAATACAAAGGTGATACAGAGAGAAACCAACTGATCTTTATTTCCTACTGAGCCGGATGGAGACTTTGTTGACGTTTTGTTAGTGCATGAGAGGTGAAGTGATTTCTATCGTGTACTGACCTTGCACGTCCCTGATCATTGTTGACCCACACTGTGTAGGTCTGAGGTGTAAGGCTTGGTGTGGTACAGGTGATGGAGGTGTCACTCCAACTGTTCACATTACAAGGAACATCAGTCTCTCCTTCCAACTATAAACAAACATGAAAGTAATTAGGGACATAATATAGTTTATATCAGTCTCTCTCTCTCTCCAGCTACACACAAACAGGCATCTAGTGGTATAATACAGCTATACATAAACATTTAATAAGTGATATAGTAAACCTTATATTATACTTTCCATTTAGCCACACACAAACATCACAAACATGTAAATACTGTACGTAGTCACATTCAGTACATTATTACTTTATATTATGGCTTCTTACCTCACCTACCCACAAACATAATTAAAATGGGTAATATATTACAACTTATTTCAGCCTCTCACTCTGTCCCTGATAGTCAAACTTGTTTAAATGAAGTGTACAGATATTTGTTTAAGCTACAATATATAATTACAAACTATCAAACAAATTTATACTATTAAAAGCATCTACTATTAAACACATCTACTATTAAACACATCTACTATTAAACACATCTGCTATTAAACACATCTACTATTAAACACATCTACTATTAAACTCATCTATTATTAAACACATCTGCTATTAAACCCATCTATCCTGGTTTGTACAACATTGCCATCAAGTGCTCACCGTGACTGAGCCAGCATCACTTCCAAAGTTGCTGCCGGTGATGGTCAGTTCTTCACCTCCTGTAAAAAACAAGACAGGATGTGAAACGCTTATAAAAAAAAAATGATATGTGAAAACTAAATCAAACACAGCATTTTTCATTCCATACATTTCATTTGTAGAGTGATTTAACAGTCTCCATTATGTGTATAGATATTTTGTTCTGGTAGACAATAAACGTCTTTGTCCAATGAAATGTAAATATACTCTCCTGTAAACGGACATACACATACACAGACGACATACACGCACACACTTGCATTATCTCCTTTACATACCCAGGGCAGGGAGTGAGGTCGGTGTGATGGAGGTGATGGAGGCAGAGAGTGAAGAGTCATAAGTGAAGGAATTACTTAAGGTTGCTGTCTTACCATTATATTCCACAGACACACTAACTGTTCCACTCGGCTGTTAAAGGTGGTTTAGTTAGCAGTGGCATTAAGACATTCATATTCATTTATATGACATCATACTCTAATTTGTTCTCTCACCAAACAAATTGCAATGTTACAGAAAACTTTAAAAAATAATAATAATATATCAACCAACCATGTACACGTTTGAAGGGTCACTGTTGGCTATTGTCATTGTAAGAATTTTGATGCATTAATAAACTTGAGTGATGACAGACAAGAACATCAAATCATCTCACTAGGCACAATACAATATTGATGGCTACTGTAGTTGTGTATTAATAAACATATAAAAGACGAGAGCATTATAACTTACCCCAGGAGGCACAATACACTTGACTTGACTGTACATACTGTCTACAACTTGACATACAGCCCCGCCCACTGTGACCCCATCCTGTGAGGTCATATCAGCCAGATCTAAGAAGCCTTGACCTGCCACAGTGAGTTCATAGTAGCCTCCAGTGCCACCCGTCGTGGGGCCGATTGAGGTCACACTCAGATTAACATTATAAGTCAGTGTTGTTGTTGCTGAACCATAAGGCTGCATTGATACTCCAACTTGGTAACTCCCGGCTGTCAACACCACTGTACAAACCACCTGTGGGAAGTAGGTAAGTAGGTAAGCAAGTAAATATGTAGGTAAGAAAGTAAATAAGTAGGTAAGCAAGTAAATAAGTAGATTAGGAAGTAAGTACAGTAGCTAAGCAAGTAAGTAAGTACAGTAGGTAAGGAAGTAAGTAAGTTGTGGTGCTATATCATTCAGTGAAGTATCCTTTAAAGATACCAATTATATCAGCCTGTGTTA
This sequence comes from Petrolisthes manimaculis, assembly GCA_034508575.1. Classification (NCBI taxonomy): domain Eukaryota; kingdom Metazoa; phylum Arthropoda; class Malacostraca; order Decapoda; family Porcellanidae; genus Petrolisthes; species Petrolisthes manimaculis. Next base: position 46,268 of record JAWZYT010002711.1, read on the forward strand.
CTGTGATTATTGTGGTTGAGGTCGAGCCATGTGACCACTAAACCATCAACCAACAGTAAACAATTAACAACCTCAACACACTCCTGACTGACCTGAGTGGCAATGACAGAGGTAACAGTACACTCCTTTCCCCCCACAGTGACGGTGTAATCGGCAGTGTCTGTGGCAGTGAACCCAGAACCTGTCACTGTCAGGGTGTGTAGGCCTTCAGCACCTGTGGCCAGAGAAGGGAGGGGGACTTTAGAGAGGTATAAACATCACCCTTACATCTGTCACTCTCAACAACACACATCCCTAACACAACATAGTATTCTCTCTCTCCACACTCACTTCTCCAAAAATAAGAACAGTTTGCAAGGATGATTTGTATTATAAGGGAGAACATCAGTAATAATTGTACCTGAAGAAAAGGAGCCTGTACAATGAGACAACTCACTTCCAGAAACAATAATTATACACAAGGAATAACAGAGTGAATTGGGGTTTAACTTGAGAGTAATATCAGGTCAGATGGAGTCAATTAATAATCTACAGTATTATTACAATGACTTCTCCCTATTTGATTATGTCTGACAATGAAATAGGAAGACATACCTGTGTTACCATTGACAGAGGAGGTAAGATTAGCTACATCCTATTAGAATAACTTCCTACTTAATGACTTTTAATGATGAAATAGAAAAGCCATAACTTATCAGAGTAACTTTCTACTTAACGTCCGATGGTAAAATAGAAAAGCCGTAATATATCAGAGTAACTTTCTACTTAATGAAGTCTGACGATGAAGTAGAAAAGCCGTAACTTATCAGAGTAATTTCCTACTTAATGACTTCTAATGATGAAATAGAAAAGCCATAACTTATCAGAGTAACTTCCTACTTAATAATGTCTGATGGTGAAATAGAAAAGCCGTAACTTATCAGAGTAACTTCCTACTTAATGACGTCTGATGGAATAAGGAGACGTACCAGTGTTGCCATTGACGGAGGTGAGGGTTGGAAGGTTAGAGTCGTCGAAGGAAATGTCACACTGTCCCTCACAAGCAGCGGTATACCCATTGACTCTCACTACAACCTGAAACAACAACAACATAATACTGGGGAACTACAACAACAACAACATAATACTGGGGAACTACAACAACAATAACAACAACTACAACAAACAACAACAACTCATACCTTTATCTTACTGGCATTAACATAAAAAATTCTGATTGTGTTAAGGGGAGATTTTTTTGTTGTTGTTGTTGAATTGGAAGGTGTGTGCTGCTTCCTCCAAACTATGCCATGAAACAGAAGATCCCCTATTAGTACCATTGAGGGCGTTTAGCTGTTGTTTTCTGGTATAGTTAGGAGGAATCAGAAGTCTTTCAATTTTAGTGGTGGTAGAGTAGTGATGGAGGTTGTGACAGTGGTGGTAGTATGGTAGTGGTATTGATAGTGGTACAGTTATGATAGTGGGTAGTGGTGGTGGTGGGGGGAGTATGGTAGTGGTGGTGATGGTAGTATGGGAGTAGTGGTGGTGGTACAAGTATGGTAGTTAGTAGTTGGTAGTGGTAGTAGTAGTGGTAGTAGTAGTGGTGGTAGTGGCAGCATGTAATACTGTACCTTATTAGGCTGATCAGTGTAAGCCGTGACAAAGTCTGGGGTGATGGGATAGTGGAACACCTGACCCTCATACACACGCGAAACAGAAGTCGTCACACTCTCTCTGCAAATAGTAGGAAAAAAAATCAGTTAGTTAAAGTATTTGGTCTTTTATATTATTTTATAATTTCATCCTTTTGTGTAATTGTTTCCTTTCATATAAAAAAACGTTGAAATGTTTGGTGTCTCATATTATATTATCATTTCATCCTTTTGTGTGTTTGTTTCCTCTCATATTCATTACAAGCTACACAGGCGATGATGATGATAATAAAGTGTTCTGTTGCAAAACATAGTAACATAATGAACCCTTTGAGATTCACACTACTGTACATACACTTACCCATCAAAGATTAAGTTGGTATCGTCTACTGTGCCAAGCTCCTTCCTGCCGGGATCAGTGAGCCACTGTATGTCCCAATGAAAGTAGTCACAACCTCTCCTGTCACCCACACTGAAGCCGTTGTTTACACCCATCAGAGTGTTGAGCATCACCTCCAACTTGTCACCCTCAATGTCTGCCCGGATATCTGGTGACATACAAACAAGGTGGGTAAATGATGGCTACCTGAACGAGAAAAAGGGGAAGTAAAGGAGGAGGAACAAGAAGAGAAAAAAAGGAAGTAAAGGAGGAGGAACAAGAAGAGAAAAAGAAGAAGTAAAGGAGGAGGAAAAGCACAAAAAGACAGACTTACCCTTGAGTACTTTGTCTTGAATGTGTAAGTCCCATGTGCCTTGTACCGGTCCAGTGGCTGTGGCTGTCCTGGTGACGGTGACCTCGCTGCCACCACCCAGGTCATATGTTTCACTGGTGGCACTCTCTAAGGCACTCGGCCATGATGAGTTGACTGTATGGGAATGTATATAAGTCAGTCACCATAATAAGTAACCAAGAGACAAGACTCACCCTGGCCCAAATACACCCTCAGAAGCCCCAAGGACATTCCCTGGAGCTTCATGTACAGTCGTGGAAAAAAATATCGTGCCCCTCCTGACTGAGACACTAGGTTGGAGTTGGTAACACTTGATCCCATCTCATTTAAAGTCATGCCTTATTCCTGCTCTCTCTTGCAAGTCCTGCGTGACTTGAGTGAGAGAGAGATGTGAGATCAACAGTGTTACCAGCTCAAATCAAGTCTCTCAGTCAGAAGAGGTGTGCAATATTATTGTCCACTATAGTAGCCTACACCCTGAGGAATCCCTATGTACACACGAGAGACTCACCTTGGCCTGTGTACACCCCTAGGAGTGGAAAACCGGACACACAGTTGCCGGTGTAGAACTTGAGGGTGTAGGATTCATCGGCGTTGACTGTTACTTGGATGTTGGACACCAGAATACTATTGGACGACTTCAACGCTGAGGGACGCGTCTGTACCACTGAAGGAAGAGAAGTGAAGGGGAGGATTGTTTATTATTTATTTGTATTATCACAGGGAAAAGAAGGGAAGGGAAGGAAAGTACCAAGTGATGCATCTGAACCATTGAGGCTTTTTGTATCCACTGTATAAACTTATGTCATTTATGGTCATGTGTAACGTAAGAGGTGTTAAAAATATTTGTGTTATTTTAAGGGTTTACCACGAATAGGCTACATACCAGTGATGTCTTCGGTGCTGAAAGTAAACTCATCAATGTAAACCCTGGCCAGCGAATCTGTCTGTACAGGTGAGTAAACCCTGAGTATGTCCAGTGTGCTGCCTTCTGTATACCCATGGTCTGATATCCACGAGTTCTTGGCTGCATTGATAAGGTTGTGGCAAGCATGGGTCCATCTGGGAAGAAGGAACAGTTCAATGAGTCTCTAGTGTGGGTTTTATTATTTACATTCATGATCACGTTAGTGTGATTTTCCACCCGAGTCTCTAGATAATGACTGGTAATACCTCTAGATAATGACTTGTAATACTTCTAGACAATGACTGGTAATACATGAGTTCTTGGTTACAGTGATAAGGTTGTGGATCCCAATTAACTAAGCCCCTGGATAATGACTGACAACATGGGCATTGCAGTAGGCCCTCCATTATAACTCCTATACATTTAACATAGGGCCAACCCAGCACATTTAACACAGGCCAGCCTAACAAATTTAACTACACACATTAAACACACAGGCCAGCCTAAATAATTCAACAAACACCTATATATTATACAGTCGGCGGCAGAAGTTGTGTCGTCTCACCTGCTTCAATGAGACATGCAGTGTTCATTGTCTCGAAAAATATGCACGTTTTCTACACCTAAGAATCTCGAGTCTATGAACATCGCGTGCCTCGGTGAAGCAAGTGAGGCGACGGGACTATTGCCGCCGACTGTATATATCTTATACCACATAGTTCCCTCCCCCTCACCTATTACTGGAGTAGGCCTTGTTGTGAGTGAAGGCGATTATGTCGTATCTGTCTCTCTTGGTGCTATCCTTCCAGTAGAACCTAACTTTCATCTCCGTGTCCACGTCACCTCTCAGGGCAAAGCATACCTGTCAATAGTAAGTGAGTTTGTTGTTAGTTAGTTAGTTAGTTAGGTCAGGTTCAGAAGTGTCACATTATATTATATCAACTTTATACCTTATGAAATGCAATCCTTGACACTTTTAATATAAGTAATCAAAGTAATCTAGAGATCCAGTAAGTGGTACTTAAAATATTGTGAATAATCATCGCTCCCACTACTAAAGGGTATATTATATACCTTACTAAACATAAATCATCAACATACGAAACAAACAGATGCTGCTTACTATATAATTATTACTGTACTATAAAGAACAGTAAATACAGCAACCAGCAAGCTGTACTAACATATACATTATTGTACTAAACATATTATAAAAAATAACAGTAAATACAGCAGCCAGGATACTGTACTAACAAACATTCTTCTACTAACATATTATTAATAAGGACAACCAATATTCTGGCAATACTAACATAGGGATATTCGTTGGCATCCAGGGCTCCCTTGGTGTCGTTGCGGTAGATCTGGCCGTCACTTTTCCTCACCTCTCGTACTCGTCTGGTGTTATTAATTATTATTATTGTTATTATTAATTTTATTATCATTATTATTTATTGCTATTATTATTATTATTATCATTATTTTAATTATTATTGTTATTATTATTATTATTATTGTTATTATTGTTATCATTGCTATTATTATTATTCTATTATTATTGTTATTATCATTATCCTTATTATTATCATTGTTATTATTATTGATATCATCTTCCAAACATTACTCCATCCCACCTTCCCCCTATATATTCCAAACATCCCTCCATTCAACCTATCCCCCACTTCCCCCCTGCCCCCCACCTGCCACAGAAGGGTTCCACATGCTCCCTGGTGGTGCCCGAGGTGCCAGGAGGGAAGGTCTCGTCCCTCTCGTAGCTGCAGGTGAACACGAATTTTGGGTTGTCTCCGTTCAACATACACTGCTGCTCTGTCAGGCCATTCACTGCACCCAACACCTGGTCAGAAAGGAATACAAGATGAACATTATTATTTCTAAAGTATTACCGGTACTGTAATATTCAACTCACTGTTGTTATTATTGTTGTGTTGTTGTTGTTATTATTCACTGATTCCCAACTTTCATCAGGTTAAAAATGCAAACTCACTGTCATTATTATTGTTGTTGATATTATTATTCATCAACTCCCAATTTCATCAGGTTAAAAATGCATAATACATTTAAAACATTAGCCCTTAGATTAGATAGAAGTTACAGTGACTCTTTATCTCTTTATAGTACAGTACATTGCCTTACCTCATCTGAATCCGATATATTGACCAGGTCAGATGAGAACCCATTGATATATATCTTGGCCATCGTGCTTGGTCCGGTGACGGTAAACCGTTGCTTCTCTAACTGTTCTCTGGGGTTGATGGTGACGCGGTGCTTCTCGTTGAGGCCGTGCCGAGCCTGGCTGTAGGTGAACTTGCTGTTGTAGTCTCGTAGTACCAGGAAGAAGGTGAGGTTGCCTGTTGTACAATAAACACAGAATAAACATGACATTTAATCACTACAAAATAAATGGTTGTTGTTTGTATCTGAGGACAAGTTCAAATAGTTTTTAGTACAGTATAATAGCTAGTATATACATGGAGCTTACTCTGTAACTTAAATGTATTACTATATTTCCATAAAGCACAATATTATGTCTTAAACAGGTAATTTCTCATCTGTACTGCTGTGGACACAACTTCTGTCTTTATTTTTACTTTTTAATCATTCATACAGTAACTAAATTTCACTTATAATTATCAATACAAACTACACTGCATTAATTACTTGTTTTGCGGAACCTGATTTCAAAGTAGGCGGGCGTGTCCTTATAGAGGGTAAACTTTTCATCCCAAGAGTGGTACGTCTGGAGAAAAAAAGAGGAACAAGTTAACAATTAATAATTATTTTCCCTACACCAAACATTAAAGTTGTCCTTATTATACAAAATGTTATAACTATGACCTAAATAGATGACTACACTACATCAAATAAAAACATAGCATTCTAATGAGTATTGTAAACTATCATAAGGCTATACTGTATATATATTAAATTGTGTGTATAAATATAGTGTGCATGTTTGTGTGAGATTGACCCCTAATTGTAAGTTTCCATTGGGTCCAAAGTCCTTTTAATTAATCATGTGTGTCCTAATATATTGAGCATGCTTGTATGAGAATGGCTCTAATTCCAAGTCTCCATTCAGTCCAAAGTTATTTATATATGTATGTACAGCCATGGGTGATTGTGGTGGACAAGGGCCCAAGGAGTGTTGGACAGCAACTAAACACAGTTCAAACAAGTAAATTTTCCAAACCATTCTCAACATTGAGAGAGGTTTAGAAGACTCACTTTTTCTAACTTTGTTCAGTTGCTCTCCAACACTCTTTGAACCCTGGTCCACCACTATCACCCATGGCTGTACAGTCAGTAGCATAAGTTCGCTTCATTTCCACCTGTGTATGTATTAGCTATAGTGATGTTGTAATACAATTTTAATAAAGAGATGACAGATATAGTTTTCATGTGGTAAATTACATATGTTGTTGGAATAAAAATGGGTTCAGAATGCAACTATCTGGTCACATTAGCAATATAAAATACAATAGATTGACACGAATGAATTGATACTGCCGGCTGTAAATATATAGTAAGGGACAGGAGCCAAGTAAGTGTTGCCATACATACCATATTGTCAGGGTTTCCATCATTGGCCACATAGAGTCTATGGTGGTCAAACTGAGTTGGATGAAGTGTGTAGAGTCCATCATGACCCACGTGGAGGAAACCTGTAACAAACAAGCAGTATGTTAGTTAGTTAGTTAGTGGTGGTGGAGGTTATATATATATTGTTTTGGTATAGTCAGGAAATAATCAATCGGTTAAGTTTATATGGAGTTTATATCCCCTACTCCCACACACCCCTAAACCCCTCGCAAGCCTGTTCCCTATTCCAACACCCCCTTGACTTTGTATAAATGGTAGAATTCCTTAAAGATAAATAGATCTATAATTATAATGTTTTAAGTCTAACCCCCAGTCTCACGTACAGTTGCCACCACTTCTAACTGGTACAGGAAGAACGAGCTGACAACGTGTACTGTACAAGTTATAAGTGCTGATAATTGTACATACACACATACATACAGTACCTCTGAATTTGCCAACAGAAGGTGAGTCGATCTGTACAGTGTGTGACATTTGATAGGTGACGGTGGACTCATAGCTGGGGTGAGAGGAGTCGAGGGCTGACCACTTGGCTTCAGTCTCTATGTCGTTGAAGTGTTCCCCTCGCCACAACTCAAACAGCAGCCCCATCTCACCTTTAAAAATATGAAAGTAAAGTAAAGTTCTCTGTTAATTAGGTATAAAATACAATACAATAACACTGATAGCCTATATTATACAATACAATACAATTACACATACAATACAATAACACTGATAGCCAGATATGGGTAAATGAATTCCTCAAATCTATACAGTATAGACAAAAGATTACTCTGTCAATTTATACCTCTCAAACATAATTAACAAATCTTTTTCTCCATTAGGATACACAGCTAGGAGGCCCAACTCAATAGTTTTCTCACTTAAAAAGGATAAGTTGGTATATATTCTGTCATTTATAGTACAGTATGTAAAACCACAACCACCCACCTGAGCCTGGAGCTGTGAGGTGTTGAGAGGGTGTGATACAGGTGATCTGGGTATTGGTGACGTCCTTCACTTCACACGCTGCACCTCCAACATCAACCTGTACCCACACAGTTTAATTATGGGCCTCGGTCATTTATTGTTTGTTTACATTTAATTAAGGGGGTCATATATTGAGTTTAGTGTTTACGTTTAATCAAGGGGGTCATATATTGTTTACGTTTATTGTATACGTTCAATTAAGGGGGTCATATATTGAGTTTATATTGTTTACATTTAAATAAGGGGGTCATATATTGTTTAAGTTTATTGTATACATTTAAATAAGAGGGTCATATATTTGTCAGAGTTTAGGAGTGAATTGTTGTTCTCTAATTTAACTCAAGCATCAACATTTCAGGGTCTTAATTAAACTTGAAACAAACTGACTGACTAACTAACTCACTCACCAAGTGACTTCTATAGTGACTGACTAACTAACCAACTAACTTGTATACTGACTAACTAACTTGTATACTGACTAATTAACTAACTACCTTCTATACTGACTGACTAACTAACTTGTATACTAGCTGACTAACTAACTTTTATACTAACTGACTAACTAACCAACTATTGTGTATACTAACTAACCAACTAACTTCTACACTAACTGACTAACTAACTGCTTAACTAACTTGTCTAGTGACTGAGTGACTGACCTGTGTTGTATTCCTTGCAAATCCTTCTCCCGTAATGGTGAGTTCTGTACCACCGTGGGTAGAGCTGGTGGATGGACTCACACCCTCAACAACTGTATGTGTGTAGAAGGTGTGGTGGTGGTGGTGGTGGTGGTGGTTAGTTAGTAATATGTGTGGGAAAGAAAGACAAACAGAAAGGTGTGTTGGTGTGGAGTGACAGGTGTGGAACAGATCGACATACAGGAGTGACAGGTGTGGGAAAGACAGACAGACAGGTGACAGGTGTGTTGATATTGAGTGACAGGTGTGGAACAGACATACAGGAGTGACAGGTGTGGGAAAGACAGACAGGAGTGACAGGTGTGTTGGTGGACAGGTGTGGTATTGAGTGACAGGAGGTGTAGTGGTACCAAGTAACAGACAGACAAAATAAACAAACAGAACAATCCTTTAACATATATAATTATACACCATTATCTTACAACTTAATTATACAGTATATACACACACAACTATACACAACAACACATAACTCACCAGCAAACGTATGATGTTGGTAGATAATATCTTTGGAGTTCACGTAAAGGCCCCATTTGTCGTTGATAGAAGGTCCTGCATTGGTGACATACATCGAGGCATTCATGGGTCCGACGTAAACAGTGAGGGGTTGACAGGTGAGTTCTCGGTCTGTCAGTGTTCCGTACAGGGTGGTGTTGCTGGCAGAGTCATACATCTTACATAACACTCGGCCCATGTACACTCTGCAAGTATGGTGGTTATGGTGGAATTATTTAGTGTCTGTCTGTCTGTCTGTCTGTGTGTCTCACTTAATTCTGTAGTAATGGTTAAGGTGGAATTATTTAGTGTGTCTCTCCCTCGCATTCTCTCTTTCTCTCTCTCACACACCTATTTGACTCATGGTACACTCTGGAAGTATGCTGGTTAAGGTGGAATTATTTAGTCTCTTACTCTCTCTCTCTCTCTCTCTCTCACCTATATGACTCATGGTACACTCTGTAATAATGGTTAAAGTGGAATCATTTAGTCTCTCTCTCACACACACACACTTATTTGAGTCATGGTACACTCTGTAATGATAGTATAAAGTATAAATATTTACCCTCGCACACACACACCTATATGATTCATGGTACACTCTGTAATTATGGTATAAAGTTGAATTATTTAACCTCTCACAAACACACACACACACACTTCTATATAACTAATGGTATGGTACCGTATAGTACCGTATATGATTCATGGTATTCTCTATAATAATGGTATACAGTTGAATTATTTAACCTCACACACACACTTATATAACTAATGGTACCGTATATGATTCATGGTACAGTGTTCTTGGCTAGGGTTGTGCATACTTCTGTAAATTTATCTTATTACTCTCTCACACACACACCAACTATTATAGGATTCCTGGACACTCGTGATAGGTAATTTCTGACCAGCAGAGACGAATGGCAGGCACCACACACACACTGACACACACTAAATACCCTACATTCGAACTCAGCCTCTATAACTATAGGTATACTGGGTGGGAAAATGCTCGAACAATACCAGGTGATTCGAAGCTTTCTGATCCTCACACTCTGGTCAGGAATTATGTATCACGAGTGTACAAGTGACACTGTGATACTGTATTATTTTGCCTTAAGTGTTTCAATTGTTGTCTCAATATCGGTGGTGCCACAAGTTGTCAACCTCAACCGGTTCTCTGATGGCTGGTGGTTTGGTCCATGATAGGAGTAGTTTCGCTACTCATTATTTTATACACACTAATAATAAAGGGGGATATCACACGGGCTTTATACACACTAATAATAAAGGGGAGTATCACACGACACACGGCCACTTTTTCTGACGACATCGTGAAGTGCGACACGATTTTGGACAACATGTGGCTAGACAAAAGTAGACATGACAGCTGAACACACGGGATTATTGACAACAACGACGACGCACCTAACTACTAATATATAACTACTAACTTTCTAATTCTCAACGTGTGACATACTGTAGGGACTTAATTAAAAAGTCCTATAATTATATAACCATCCACTCGTACTTCCATTTTTACTAACTACTAACTTTGTAATTCTTTGTGATCCTGTTGGTGACTCGTCTGTGTCTTCAGTGTTGATTTGGTCCAGTTTATCTGTCTGGAACCAACCGGAATAGGACACTCGGCTTCCAGTCTTGGCAAACTGTGGTGTCACATACTGGATCTTAGGAGCCAACCACCATATGAACTGTATGTGTGGGAGAGAAAAGAATATACAGTTGTTGAAATAATTATAGGTTTGTGTTAAGGGGGTGTGGGAATAGGGGGATCACAGGCTTGGGGGGGTTGTATGAGGTATGTGTGGGAGTAGGGGGACAGGCTTGGGGGAGTTTTAGGAGGGTGTGGGAGTAGGGGGACAGGCTTGGGGGGGTTTTAGGAGGGTGTGGGAGTAGGGGGACAGGCTTAACCCTTACTCTGCCTCTTTGTTTACGCTTGGTAACTGGCGTGTGCCGAATTATTAACCCTTAACTCTTTTAAATTAATATCCGAGTACAGTATAACATTCTCTCTTTCTCCCTTTCATTAAATCTGAGTATGACATATATATCTGTCTCTCACTCTCTCTCTCTTTTAATATCCGAGTACAGTATATGACACACTCTCACTCTCTTTCATTAAATTTGAGTATGACATATATCTTTCTCCCTCTCTCTCTTTCTTTAAAATCCGAGCCTGACATCAGACTGGTACATACGTGATAAAGATTGGGCCTAACACCTGTCTCTCACACCTGTACTTTATAATATTATACAGTATAGTTCCTACACATGCACCTGCTGTATCCTCATTAATTATAAATGTACCACCGTAATGTAGTCAGAAAAATTGAGGTTAGTTACTTAGTGATTCCTTCAAATATTACCACGAAACACACACACCTACACACACACATACTCACCCTAACACACATACAAACACACATACATATCCTACTCATCCTAACACACACACACATACTCACCCTAACACACACAAACACACCTACATACTCACCCTAACATCTTGGTAACCTGCTGCTTCTACCCCATCTGACCACACTTTGATCTGGTACACTTCAGGTCCGTCAGTGTTGGTCCTGGGACTGTATATATGTAGTACCCAGGTCACGTCAGGTCAAGGCAGGTCAGGGAAGATAAGATAAGGTGAGGTGAGGTCAAGGTGATGTTTATGGTGAGGTGAGATGAGGTTAGGTCAGGGAGGATAAGATTAGGTGAGGTGAGATGAGATTAGGTCAGTGTGAGGTGAGGTTAGGTCAGTGTGGATGAAGTTAGGTCAAGGTGATGTTAAATATGAGGTGATATGAGGTTTGGTCAGAGAGGATAAGATTAGGTGAGGTGAGATGAGGTTTGGTCAGGGAGGATAAGATTAGGTGAGATGAGGTTAGGTCAGTGAGGATTAGTAGATGAGATGAGGTCTATAAATGAGGTTAGGTCAGGACAGAAAAGGTAAGATGAGGGTCAGGTCAGTAAGGATAAGGTAAGGTCAGAGGTCAATTAGGATGAAATAAGGTATGGACAGTGAAGATAAGGTGAGGTCAGGTAAATGAAGATGAGATGATGTATGGTTGGATTTGGTTGTATTTATAAAGTACAAAACATGGAAATTCACACACACACATACATACCCGTACAAAACATGAACATTCACACACACACACACACACACACATATACCCGTACAAAACTTGGAAAATTAACACATACACAAACACACACCCGTACAAAACATGGAAAATTAACACACATACACACACACCCGTACAAAACATGGAAAATTAACACACATACACCCGTACAAAACATGAAGAAAACTTACCCAATCGTACAGACAATTTTGTTTTCATTGGTGAGGTATCTTATGACGGGACAGTCAATGGTGTCTACTGCTGTCACTAACTGAACTTTATTACCTTTAGCTGAGTCAAAGTGGTTGAACTGATCACTGCTGAACCCTGTAAGTAATAGTAGTAGTAAGTAGTATGTTAGTAGTAGTGTGTATAGTAGTATGTAAGTAAGTAGTTGTAGTAGTAGTAAGTAGAAGCCTCTAATTTTCATACAAGCTAGATTACAGGGTAGTTTGATAGTTAGATAGTTTGATAAATGAATAGTTACAAGATCACAGGGTAGTTAGATAGATAGTTTGATAGATGAATAGATACAAGATCATGGGATAGTTTGATAGTTAAATAGATTGGGTAGTTAGATAGATAGATGAATATATATTAACATCATAGGGTAGTTATAGTTACCAGTAAAGTAATCCGTTATTTTCCACTAATATTATTTTTCAGAGAGAGAGAGAAGCTAACATAAACGAGAGAGAGAGAGAGAGAGAGAGGAGAGAGAGAAACAAACTAATATTAAAGAGAGAGAGACAGAGCAAACATAAACGAGAGAGAGAGAGAGAGAGAAAGAGAGAGGTAGCAAAATAAACCTGGATTGACCTACCTTGACCATAGATAGTCAGAATAACACCCCCGATGTTATTGACCCAGTAAGGTGTTCTTCCTGTTATACTCGGTGACCCCTCTACTGCCCCTGTAGGTCAAGTGAAGTGTAGGTCAGGTCAGGTCAAGTCATGATAAGGGTTAAATATGGTTAGGTGGGTACAGTTTTATTATTATTATTATTATATATATATTATTATATGTATTATGATTATTATTTATTATGATTATGATTATTATTATTATTATTGCGCTTTTCTAATGTAGGTTTTTTATTTTCTATTTTTTATTTTATATTTACTCATTATGTTTGTTATGTTTATTATATTTACTCATTATTTTTATTATATTTACTCATTATTATTATTTGTTATGTTTATTATATTTACTCATTATGTTTATTATATTTACTAACTATTTTTATTATACTTATTATTATTATTATATTATTATTATTATTATTATTATACTTATTATTATTATTATTATTATTATTATTATTATTATTATTATTATTATACTTTATTATTATTATTATTGTTATAATTATTTACTCACCCCACATGAGGGCAGCCAGAAGGATAACAACACCCATAGTTAGTCACTGAGCTGTGGACACAAAACAAATAGTATTATTATTATTATTATTATTATTATTATTATTATTATGAGAGAGAGAGAGAGAGAGAGAGAGAGAGAGAGAGAGAGAGAGAGACTAACGTTAAACAAGTGTAGAGAGAGAGAGAGGCTAACGTAAACGAGAAAAAGATAGAGAGAGATAAAACTAACATAAACGATTGGAGAGAGAGAGAGAGGCTAACATAAACGAAAGAGAGAAAATAAACAAACTTACAAACGAGAGAAAGAGAGAAAACTAACAAACGAGAGAGAGAGAGAGAGAGATGAGAGAGAGAGAGAGAGAGAGAGAGAGAGAGAAACTAATCTAAGCTAACCTAAACGAGTGTATAAAAAAAAACAGTTTAAGTGTGTGAGTACTGAATATATTACATACATTACATAGCAGAGTGTGTCATTATACTCACTAATACCAATAACATTACTGTACTATACATCGTAGATCATGTCTGGCCCAGGTGACTTATTTACACATTTAATTTATCAATACATTTGATTACCTCATTTTCTGTTATGCTGATATTATTTAATACCTCTGTGTTTTCGTTATGATTGTTGTTTGAGCTGTATATCGTTTGTGTTTTCTGTAGTAAAGACTGATGCAAAGAAAGTATTTAGGATACTACTCATTCGCTCTTCATCTGTGGTAAAGTCCCCATTTTCATCAAGAAAGTGGTCCAATAGTTGACATAAGTACTTTCTTTTGTTGAATATAACTAGAACTCTTTTGGGTTTGTCTTACTTTGATTTGAGAGATAGAGACCTACCTGTGAGTTGCTGTGAAGACCAATGATGTGTGAAAGCAGGTGGTCACATTTATATATCAGATGGACTGTACAGGCAGGCAGCAGGTGTCATTATGTAGCCCCCCCCCCCCCCACCCTCCTCTGTCCCCTTGCCTCTCTCTCTTTCTTTCTCAAACCACACACTTTCGTAACTCCCCCTCTCCTCTTTCAAACCTACACATTTTCGAACCCCCCCCCCCCTCTCTCTCTCTCTCTCTCTCTCTCTCTCTCTCTCTCCTCTCTCTCTCTCTCTCTCTCTCTCTCTCTCTCTCTCTCTCTCTCTCTCTCTCTCTCTCTCTCTCTCTCTCTCCTCTCTCTCTCTCTCTCTCTCTCTCTCTCTCTCTCCTCTTCACACACACACACACGTTTATAGGACAATGTATTATATCCACTAACAAATAATAAAATCTTGAACACCTAAATTTAATATTAAATCTAAGGACAGTGAAAATTTTTTTTAAAATGACCAATGGGGGGGGGGGGGGGGGTTCAATCCCAGTACCCCTGCAGCCCAATTCACCACTCAGGCCTTGCTATTTAATGGTGGCTGTTACAATGCCACCTTCTGCTGTAGTTGCGTCATGGATAACTTTTGTGGTTGTAAAGCTGGCATGGTTTCTCTGGGGGACCAACAACACACCGGATAATGGACTCCTCCCACCCTCCTAATAAGTTCACAAAACAAATAATTAGAGGAAATTTATTGATAAAACCACATGTAGGATCTTCACCCGGACAACGTCGGGTATTGCTGAGAGAGAGAGGGAGAGATACCTATAGAATACAAAATACTCCTCTTACATAAAATAAAATAAAATAAAACTCATACCCTATGGCTATGAAATACAAAATGGTGGTGTTACATGAAAGGTCCTTTACTAAAGCCATAAAGGTGAGACATTAATTACCATATAAACGAGGTCCACGTGTGTCACATCTGGCATCACAGGTACAGTACAGTATATCCAATGAATACATAATGGTAGTACTGTAGGTAAGGGGTGTGGGAATAGGGGGACAGGCTAGGGAGGGGTTTGGGGGTGCAGGAGTAGCTAGGGGACAGGCTTGGGGGGTGCAGGAGTAGCTAGGGGACAGGCTTGGGGGGTGCAGGAGTAGCTAGAGAACAGACTTGGGGGGTGCAGGAGTAGGGGGACAGGCTTGGGGGGTGCGGGAATAGGGGGACAGGCTTACTACCCACCCCAAGCCTGTCCCCTTATTTTCACACACCCTCAGTCCCCCCCAAGCCTGCCCCCTACTCCCACACACCCCTTAAGAGCATATAGTAGACATTTGGAGCAACTGATTCCTCCAAACTATTCCAAGCAACAACAGAAAGAACACCATTAATTATTTTGTTCATATGGTCCTGCTGTTTCGTGTCATACTTTGGAGGAATCAAGGCACTCCAATATATCAAAAAGTATCCCTTAAAAAAAAAGCCACGTGGTCTTCTTCGTGTTGGGGTTGTGTAAGAATTATTTTAGGTACGTCAGTTTATTTAGGTTAGTTTGTGAATGGGTTGGTTAATTATTTTAGGTACGTCAGTTTATTTAGGTTAGTTTGTGAATGGGTTGATTATAGTTACTATATGAAAAAGAAAATATATGGCACGTATATTTGTGTGTGTGTGTGTGTTTTGAGTTATTTTCGGTACATTAGTTTATTTAGGTTAGTTTGTAAATGGCACGTGGTTTATTTATGATATGTATGTACAGTATATAATATCATTTAATTCTGTTGCATCATTGTGCATGCTCTTCAACATCAGTGTGAAGTAATGTGTTGCATCCTCTTAATTCATCTCTGTCTCTTCTGTTGTGTGTTCCAGCAAATATCACTCGTGGTACATTGGGGCCCCAGTGGACTTACATAAGTTTTCTTACGTATTGCTACACTTTATATTCTCTTAACTTCTCTCTGTCTCTTATGTTGTGTGTTCCAGCTAATATCACTCGTGGTACATTATTAGACTCTCATAGGTATTTTACGTATTGCTAGCTACACTTTACATCCTTTTAACTCCTCTCTTCCACCTCTGTATTATGTTCCAGCTAATGTCACTCGTGGTACATTGGACTTACATAAGTGTGTGTGTGTGTGTGGAAAAGTGTACGTATGCGTGTGTGTAGAGAAGTGTAAACGTGTGTATGTGTAGGTGAAGTGTGTGTATGTATGTATGTGTGTAGAGAGAGAAAAAACCACTGTAAAATCATCACTATATAACACCAAATTTACATACACACCGCCTGACTGACTGACTGGCTTAGATTAATGTGTCGTCGTGAGAATGTTTTGAAAATAGTTTGTGACCTCAATCCGTCCCTCGATCAAGGATGATATTATAAGCACGTATAGCTATAAAGTGACTAATGGGATATCAAGTCAAATGAAAGACTGATAGAAGACCACACGTGACATATTAAACCAACGAACATGTCACTAAATAAAAAAGTAATAAGTAAATATGTAAATACAGGACCGAGTTTTTCAGAGCTAGTCTATTTGAGTCTTTTTGGTGGTTATATCAGTATAGCCAAGTACCAAAGTTCAGTCCCATTTGGTTATATAAAACTCTCTCTCTCTCTCTCTCTCTCTCTCTCTCTCTCTCTCTCTCTCTCAGTAAATATAGCCACAATCAAATAACCACCGACACTTTCCTTCCATCGTGTAAATAGATCAGTATCATATGTGTATGTGTGTGTATGTGTGTTTTACGAGATAAGTAAAAAAATATCTGTAGACCTAAAGGGGTGTATGGTAAATCTGGAGCAAAAAATGATTCCTCCAAATTATTCCAGGCAACAGCTAGGATACGATACCATTTATTTGTGGGTGGGGGTTGGGGGGGAATAGGGGACAGGCTTAGGGGGCGGGGGTGTAGAAAGTCTGTCCCCTATTCTCACACACCCCTAACCTCCCCACCAAGCCTATCATGCACCCTATTCCTGCACCCTCCCGACCCCCCCAAAAAAAACCCTCCCCCCCAAGCCTGTCCCCCTATTCTCGCACCCCCTTAATTCATTAAAGGTAAATAATAAAATAAATAATAATAAAAGTGTATTCAGCTATAAAGTCTATGGTTATATGTTACCCACCTTCACTTCCCAATACACACACACACACACACACAGCTTGAATCAACACACACACACACACAGCTTGAATCAACACACACACACACACAGCTTGAATCAACACGCACATATATACTAATACACACACCTTGAATTAATTTTCAGTCACACACATTATAAGCTTAAATCAGCATACACAATGTGAGCTTAAATCAACACACACACACACACACACTTACACATACACATACATACATTATGAGCTTCAATCAACATACAGTATAGAATAGCAGGTACATACATGAAACTTTCATAAGGAATTAAAACTATTAAATTTATTCGTTCTATAACTTTCCACACGTTTTATTAGAGTATTTCTTTTCTTCCATTTCCTTATCAATCCGTTTGTGTCGTGTTTATCATATTTTCAACGGGGCAGCGTAAAGGATCTTGACCTCCAATGACCTCTGTGTTGTGTTTATCATATATTCAACGGGGCAGCGTAAAGGATCTTGACCTCCAATGACCTCTGCAGCTGGCCGGTACGTTTATTAAAGTACTGTACTTCAGCATAATCTAGCTTGGGCTGTAAAGTTTATATCTTTTAAATATTCATGTTTAAGAGAGAGAGAGAGAGAGAGAGAGAGAGAGAGAGAGGTCAAATGGGAGTGACTGTGACAGTTACGTATGAGACAGGTGTCAGAACCAGTGTGTGTTTGTGTATATGTAAGTGTGAAGAAAGGAAAATGTGTATGTATGTGTGTGTGTGCTTACCTAAGTGTATAAAGAATAGAAGAGGAAACGTGATAATCTATTCTGTTTACATTTTTTATTAACTCATAATTATTTAGCATTAAATCTCTACATATAATGAAAGAAATTATATATAGTAAAAATATAATCCAAGAATCGCCGCCGCCGCCCCGCCAATTATTATTATTATTATTATTATTATTATTATTATTATTTTATTTTTTTTTTCATTTATTTAATTTTTTTTCGTCGTCGTAGTCGTCGTCGCCGCCGCCGTTTTTTTTTTTTTTTTTTTCTATTTCTATTTACAGGAAGCTGCCGATACAAAGGCCAACATTGTAATAAACACCCGGGGTACCTGTAACAGCAAGAGCAAGAGCAATTAAGAAATGTCAATGTGATGAAGTGTTGCCAGGTGCAGGGAAATTTCTCTGTTTTATTAGTTAGCAAAATTTGAAAGTCCACACAGAGAAATAATTATATAAAAAATGATTAAGGGTAAACTAGAAAAAAATCCAACTACCAGACGAGATACCAAAAAAAAAGAAACAAAAAACAATCCATCATATTTATTAAGGGAATTATTATTGAGGTAAATACTAGGGTAATTAGTGAAACAGATCTGGCAACACTGCATTATGGCCAACTGGAGGGAGGCGGATTTGTGTGTTATTATTACGTTAACACAAAATGGGAAGTAATTACAGCTATCCCATACCATTACACATAGAGCATGTAATTACCGTCACTCTGGCATAACATACAACATAATGGATGGTAAGATTAACACATTATTTTAATTATATTTACATTTTAATTAACCATAAACTTAATTAATCTTATCAGTCATTCATGCTAATCTTTTTATTATTGTTGTTATTTGGGTCAAGTGTTATGGCCCGGTACAATGACCCTTAATACGTACCATGCCATCGTATCAGTACCATGAATGTCCATCAATATTGACCAAGGGGTAAATTTTGACAAGTTGCCACAACAGGATTTCACTGATTTTTTTATTTATTTCCTAGAAGAATTTAGTGTGACTACCGGGACCTAACTGGGGTTAGGTTAGGTCAGGTCAGGTCTCACTAATTTCTACTGTATATTTTTTCCTGCTTAGGTCCCGGTAGTCTGCCCAGGTTAGGTCCCGGTAGTCTGCCCAGGTTAGGTCCCGGTAGTCTGCCCAGGTTAGGTCCCGGTAGTCTGCCCTGGTTAGGTCCCGGTAGTCACACTAAATGCTTCTAGGAAATAAAAATTTTCCCAGTGAAATCCTGTTGTGGCAACTTGTAAAAATTTACCAAAATGTTATATAGAAAAGTTGTTTGTAATAGTGAAATATAAACACTGGTAATAGTAAATTTTTTGAAATGGAGTTGTGGCACAAACAAACAGCTTAATTAAACCCAAACCATTTTCATTTGTTTCAGAATTTTTGAGTGGCATGTTTAAACCAGGCAAGGACTAACTTAACTCAGACCGCGGCCGCCGCCCCCTTCCCCCTGAGACGTGAAGCAGCCCCACAGGATGTCGTCTACTGTCATACCACCAGTGCCCACGGTGAGGGAAGCCCACGAGGCGTTTGTGAGCGGCCACAGCGGATCGTCGGCCGTGGAGCTGATCCAGGCGGTGTGGGTGGTGTTCCCGGCCCTGGTGGTGACGGCCATCGTTGTACAGAGACGTGTTGGATGGTGAGGATGTCGCCACGCATATATGTTGGGTCAAGAAGGATAGGTTATTTCAACGCAGGGTGGGTCAAGAAGGATAGGTTATTTCAAGGCAGGGTGGGTCAAGAAGGATAGGTTATTTCAAGGGCAGAGTGGGTCAGTGAGAAGTAGGGTGAAAGAGGATAGGTTATTTCAAGGGCAGAGTGGGTCAATGACTGGTTGAGTTAAAGAGGATACTATACACTAGGTCAGTGAGGAGAGACTGGGTCAAATAGAATAGATTGAGTCAAGTAGGAAAGGTTTATGTTAGGTCAGGGATAAATTTGGTCAAAGAGGAAAGGTTAATGTTAGATGAGGGATAGATTTGGTCAAAGAGAGGATAATGTTAGATAAGGGATAGATTTGATCAAGGAGGAGAGGTTACATCAAGGTGAATAGGTTCTCTGATATGGTTGTGTGTGTCTACAAGTGGACATTTATGAGTGTGTGTGTAATCCTTGTGTTGCCTCTGTCTAATATTGTTGTGTGTGTACAGGTGGTGGTTCATGGGTGAGTGTGTAATCATTGTGTTGCCTCTGGTACTGAGTTTCACGTCGATGGCCAATTACACGATGGAGATGTGGTTGGCAATGACTGCACTCGCCGCCTCTTCTCTCTACCTCGTCTCTCAACTCCACATACCCTACACCAAGAGTGGCTATGTTGACAAGAAGGTAAAAGTTTCAAATGATACTGTGGTATGGTCTAGTGAGTTGCTGCCTGGTCTTATATTTGCTGTTCTAAAGCTTAAGGGGAGAGTATACTTTTGGTACATTGGAGCACCTTGATTCCTCCAAAGTATGCCAGAAAACAGGACCAGATTAATAAACATAATGGTGGCCTGTTGCTGGGAATAGTTTGGAGGAATCGTTATCTCCAGACATGCCAAAACTATACCCTCCCCTTAATACCCAAGTGGAGTAATTTGCTCACTGTACCTAAACTAGAGGCTTTTCACTCAGAAAATATCAAACCCCTGGCATCACAAACCATTTGAGTCATGCTGTTTGTCTAAAGTATTTTCCATGCCTCTTTACCCTTTATTCCATTGTTTTTATATAAGTTGTCAAGATATAGTACCGGTACTGGTAGGGAATGTTGCAATATGTAGTACAGTGATGTAATGAACAACTTAGTGTTTGAGTGAGAACAATACATTTTAGCATCAACCAAAGAAAACACTGGATGACAATAAATAATAGTGAACCTATTTGGAGTGAGTTAGTACAGTACTTGTGAGTTATTATTTTGTTGTGTTTTCAGCGTATTGGATGTGTGACGTCCCTAAGAGGAATGCTCAACCTGGTGACCACCGTCGCTATCCTGGCCGTCGACTTCCGCTCCTTCCCTAGACGGTAGGTACGGTAGATGATTGGAGTAGTTAGTAAGTCATTGGTATTAAATGGTTTCTGAATACTGTAGCCATTTTCCTGATGATTATTTATGTGTTTACCCAGAGTTGTCTAAATACTGAAATGACAAAGAATTAGAGTATAGTTGGTGTGTTAGTGACTATTGTCTGTTCCAATAAGAAAAATATTATTAGGTACAGAATTCTAAAAAGTGGATACAAGTAAGCATTATTAGCCGTTATCCCTAAAAAAACATTAACGATAATCATGACAATAATCATGGTGGTACTTGACAACTCTGTCTGCTTCCCCCTCCCTCCATCCCTCCCCCTCCATCAAGTCATGTAGCTATGTTAGTAAGATGCAACATATCCATACAAATTCTTTCATTTCTCTTCCATAGTGCTTTTTATGTAAAATCTGAAAGGACCATCATGTTCAACAGAATTTTATGTACTAGTAGTGCACAAGTTTTATTTTAAAATTACATTCATAATTGCTGTAAATACCAATGATAAGTAAAATGTCATATGAACTGTAAGATTATTTTTATTAATGGTTACAATTCCGTGGACGTCATCGTTGTTTGT
Source organism: Petrolisthes manimaculis (assembly GCA_034508575.1). Classification (NCBI taxonomy): domain Eukaryota; kingdom Metazoa; phylum Arthropoda; class Malacostraca; order Decapoda; family Porcellanidae; genus Petrolisthes; species Petrolisthes manimaculis. The sequence goes on from JAWZYT010002711.1 coordinate 68,196, forward strand.
CGTTGTTGTGATACAGGTTCGCCAAGACTGAGGAGTACGGATACAGTCTGATGGACATGGGAGCCATCGGGTTCGTCATCGTAAATGGTGTCGTGGAGGGCCGCAAGAGGTGCAATCTATGGTGAGTCCATTCTATGTGATGCTGTGTGTCATTATTTTATGTTATTAATTATTTTCTCTTTTTCTTTTCTTTTACGTATTTGCTTTATTTTTATATACAGTATTTGTTTATGTGATGGTGTGTTTATTTTACGTTATCACTTATTTTACTTTCTTATATTTCTTTTACTTGCTTTATTTTTATATACAGTATTTGTTTATGTGACGGTGTGTTTATTTTATGTTATTACTTATTTTACTTTCTTATATTTCATTAATGTACTTACAGTACTTTATTTTTGTATATTTGTTTATTTTATGTTATGACTTATTTTCTCTTCTGATATTTTCTTTAATGTACGGTACTTGCTTTATTTTTTTATATATATGTTTTTTTTTCAGGTTTGTAGTAAGAGATGGAGTGATGCTAACATACATACATACATAAGTGTCTGATTGGTTGTTGTTGATGTTGTTTTTTAGGATTGTGGTGAAGGATGTAGTGATGCTGACAGTACTGGGTGTAGGTCGACTGTGGCTCACCAGAATGGCAGACTATCAACACCACATCACAGAGTATGGATTGCATGCTAACTTCTTCTTCACCCTTGCATTTATCAAGGTATGCAGTACTGTATCAACAAGTCATCAGAAAACACCAATGTCAGATAATATTGTGTGTTTGTGTGTGTTTGTGTGTGTGTGTTTGGAGAGTCACTGTACACTCGGATGGGGGAGAGAAATTAAGGGGTGCAGGAGTAGGGAACAGGCTTAGGGGGACAGGTTTTGGGGTGGGTGGGAATAGGAGGACAGGTTTGGGGGGGGGGAATAGGGGGACAGGCTTGGGGGGGTGTATAGCAAGCCTGTCCCCTATTCCCACACACCCCAAACCCCCCCAAGCCTGTTCCCTACTCCCACACCCCACTAAACCCCCCCCCATGCCTGTCCCCCTATTCCTGCACCCCCTTAATATGAAAAGAGTAGAAGCCTGTATTGATGCCCAGAACATATCATACAACACCTACCAATAACATAATAAAACTTTAATATATCTTTATCCAAACATGTATATGATATTTATTAAGAAATATAATTACAAAACAAACAATTAATTGCACATAGACTTTTTTAATACATTGTGTGGTGTAAGTCGTGTTTATAGCACATACATACATTCATTACACACACACACAATATTTCACATACATAATTAATGCCAATGTAAAATGAGAATTGACTGTAATAAAACTTGTCTCAGTTGAGCTGCTCGTGGTGGGCGTGGAGACTGAAGATAGGTGGAGCAGTGGGCGTGGCTGTGTGTCTGTGTGTGTGTCACCACCTGTGGCTGACTACAGGGGGTGGTGAGGCCCTGGTGTTTGGTCCGGCTCCCAGGGACACACTATTCTTGGCCAACAGGGAGTGGGTTGTCTCCATGCCCGGATACCTCGCCTCATACTTCATGGGCTTGGCTCTGGGATCATACATTTTCTCAAGGTGAGTTACGGTACAGCCTCCACATCACCGTCTCAATGTGTGTGTGTGTGTGTGTATTTTTATAAAGTGTCCATATTTCTGTACGGTAACTTAACTCTATACTTTACATCACTGTCCATGTTTTTTTGTTTGTTTATAAAGTGTCCTTATTTTTGTAACTTAACTCCACACTTTTTAATATTTGTAGGTCTCCCTTTATGGTTGTGGCTGTAGATATTTACATCATAATTATCAGGTAGCCCTGTTTGGATTTTAAAAGAAACATTGAATTGTTGTTTGGGATGGATATGCAGGTTCTTAGTAAAACCTTGACAAATGAGGTAGAGAAGTTGTTCCTATTTATAATGAGTTTCCATGAAGGAACAATGTATTGGTCTACATGAATAAATGAACTAATAAGAATGTGAAATTAGGGAAATCCATAATCTCAAGCTTTACATATTAATTATATGAGGCTTCACCAGGCAGATGGGAGAGTTGACCATAATCTTGAATTTGAGTATTTATAGGTTTCCTTCTGTTCAAGTCTCCCTCTTTCTCCTGGTTTGAAAAGCTATGCAATATTATACTTTTTTCCCCTCCACAACAGAGCTCAAAGTCATGTGATTTATGGCTGAGAAAAAGTACCATAGCAACAATGCACCTTTTTTTGCACATTGCAATGTATATTTTTACTTTAATACAGTATATTGGATAATGTTCATAGTCAAATATTTTGGTGCCAAACACACATATTATATCACATATATATATATAGGGGATGGAAGACAATAATTAACTTTCAAATATAAATATCTAGAAACTTAAATATGGCCAACTAGCCCTTCTGCCGCCTGATGCCTCATACAAGAAATTACTTTTGTGTGTATTTGTGTTGTGTTGTGTGTGTGTGTGTGTGGTGATGAGCAAGATGTGTGCCAATTAATCAGTATTACTTTATATATGTACAGCAGTGTGAGGAACAATACACCTAAGTTAACCAACATGATGGTGGGACTGGCTGTGTGTTTGTTTGGTTGTGTCTTGGCTCTCCACAACTATCTTGGACCACCATCGCGTCGTCTTGCCAACCCAACTTTCGTCCTGTTTGCAGTGAGTACATTCATCTATAAAACTCACTCTTTCAACATAATTATGGGGTAGTAGGCTTTTCTCAGTCATTTGAAGGCTACTCGATTCATTCAGTGAGTACCGTCAGAGACAAAAGTTGTGTTGCTGTCTTGTCCGATAACTTGGCATATAACTCGTGAAACTTAAGGGGGTTTGGGGGGTGCAGGAGTAGGGAGACAGGCTTGGGGGGGGGTTGGGAGGGTGCGGGAATAGGGGACAGGCTTTCAACCCCCCCCCACCCCATCCCAAGCCTGTCTCCCTACTCCCACACCCCCTTAATGAAAGCCCCACCACAGTAATGTTCGTTCCTAGTTTGGTTAGACCTGTACCATAATATTTTCACCAATTTTAACAAACATAAATTTCAGCTTATGGGTTAGTAGGATTTTCTTAGGCAATTGAAGGCTACTGATTCTTTCAAACAATGGAGGTTAACAGACAAATGCAGTGTAATTGGTTAGTTTCCTGGCATGGTTTGGAGAATCTTAGAACTCAGGGCCCACATGATAATTAACACTTCAAAGAGCAAGATTTAAAGAAGAATGACTATGCACTTTTATTTTCATCCGTACACTTTCCTATCCATTCATTTCTGTTTTAGTGGATTATTCCAAGGTGGTTTTGTGCCCTAATGTTTAAGTGAGAGATGTATTGAAGTCAGAAAATCACATGGTGAGGGTAGCAGGGAATGGTACAGAGCTGAACTCGTAAATTTGCCTGTCCCTTCTGGTGGCTGAGTAGGCACTGACTCCACCATTGTTGAGATTATAGCCTAAGCACCAAAAATAACCCATAAACTAGCCTCGCTTGGTGCAATAATAGCAGACCAAGTGAACATGGATGCTATTTATTTGACTGGAAAATATGGTGCCCGACCAGCAAGGGTTAAGTGGGGTTCTATTTACATCATAGACAGCTTTATATGGATGTCAGTAATGCTTCTCTCTGACAAGTAAAATAGAATTATTTCCTTGATGTTTAAGAATATACTAAAGAGAATTGTCAACCCCTTCTCACTCCCAATGTGGAAGGATAAACTACAGTACTGTACTGTACAGTATTGCTTTGCCAAGTGGTTCACAATCATTTTACAAACCCATCATTTTTTGCAGATGTTTTTCAGTATCCTGGCTTTGGCTCACTATCTGGTGGCAGAAACATTAGTGTCCTCATTCCTGCCAGGCCTCTCAGCAGTCCCAGTAGTGTTCCACGCCATCAACCAAAGACCACTACTGTGCTTCCTCCTTGCCAATGTCACTACCGGCATCATCAACAAGACCATCAATACACTGACCGTTGACTACCCATGGGATGTGTGTATCATCGCTACCTACACTCTTGGTATCACAGGTATTCTCTATCATCTCTTTATGTCCAAAAACAAGAGCAAAGTTAGATAAATGATGATGAGCTCATAAAACTTGTGAAGTATTCAATTTAGGAGAGCTACTTGTTGACCGCAGAGGACTGTTCCACTAGAGTTTATTGAATTAATCTCTGGCCTGAGAACTCTCTCTCCTTCACTTTGGCACAAAATACTGGTTAAATATTGATGTGTGGATTCTGGAGACATTCCAGCCCTCCTTACATTCCCTTATGTTGTCCAGTGTTTGTATGTTATAATAATTTATTTATACAACAATACTACAAAGATTGTTGTCTTCCACTGTGTATATGTTACAAGGAACTTGAATCTCTCACAGAAGTTCTGTAAGATATGACCAACAATAGACGTTATAGGCCATGTAAGCTACTGAGGTTATATGGTGTTGATTAATTATTAATTTTATATGGGGTTAACGCACAACTTGCAATTAATTATTAACTATCTTAAGCCAAAACAAATATTTCAACTTATATCACCACCCATCATAACTGATTCAAAGCAACAGGAAGGTGCAATCCTTTTCTACTTAATATTTACTAGTAAAGATCAATATTTAACTCAACTCAGTTAGATGGGAGATGATAACATTACTACCTGGTGCCTCAGACATGGTAGGAAATATGGTTTGTGAATAGTTAATTACAGTATTAATTTTAACTTTGGTATCAGCCAAAGACCACAATTATAGTACAAGGCTTTGATCAATATTATTTTTAATTTCTACAACTTCTTTGGGGATATTAACTTAAGTGGAATGTATATATAATATAAATGGACAGATTGCCAAAGTAAATTTTGTTTCCCTTTTAAGGTACTTGTGCTCCCTATAATTATGTTGTACAGTATCATATGTTAGTAATGGGTTGTGTTAATATTACCATGTGTTAGTTAATCATGATGACGAGTACCTTGACTCTACAGATGTCAAGCGAAGTCGTTACAACAATCATCGTCGAAACAAATTACCGTACCTTACCTGGTGAAACAGTTGTGTGGGGAAGTAGTGTGAAATGTAATCTTCGGCTATATTCTTGGACGGTAAAACAAAGGAATAGTTGGAAGAGCTGAAAACATTTGACTTGGGACTGAAAGGGTATAAACACAAACCTTTTAAGTATTGCTCCGCAGGCAATATTCCCTACAAGTAATACTGGTATATATGTAAGGAATATAAATTATAGATGAAATACTAGAACATTTTTTTAATTTCTAATATTCATATTTTTTTTTTTTTTTTACAGCTCAGAGTAAATTACAAAGCCACATAGTCTCTTTCTATTTCTCCCTATTACCCAACAATAATTTTTTGTTTTATATATATATATAGATATATAAAGCTACTGAATGTGTAGAGTAAATCACACACTCATTCTCTCCCACAGTCAAATGAGTATCAGTAAAGTTTGTGAGGGTCTCGGGGGGGAAACACAAACAACAACTGATCCACACCCACATTTTTCTTTATGTCGGTCTGTTTGGTCGCCCCGTATGACCACTGGAAATATTTACTTTCTTGACCTATTTCTGGTGGTGCTTTCAGAAAAGAAAAGAAATAACTTATCATATCACTATGACTTTCTTACTTGAGTTCATGCAGAAAATTTCTTACAAAAAAGATATTAAATATTTACACTAGTTATTTTCCCATCAATAAATTATGTATCTTGGTATGAAAAAGAAGCACATCACTGAAGAACATACGAATGAACTGTGTATACAATGTATATAAGAAGCAAAGCATAAAATTTTATGTTACTGTAATGAAGAGCATGCAACAAGACTGATAGATCACTTTGAAATTACTTTGAGGAGCCTATTGTGATTTTCAATAATAAAAAATTTCTCTGAAGCCCATCATAATTTTCTGAAGGCTAAAAAGAGGTTTTCATTCATTCAAATTTCCACAGAGGCCTATCATGTTCCGAAGTTTCTCTACGAAGCCTACCATATCAAGCTTCCAGTTATTAAAATATTACATAAGGCAGAAGAAGGGGAGAATAAATAACACTACAGCCGTTGCTACTTCGTTAAGTCACAAAAATTACAAGTCTGTCTGCGCATCTTTTCCACGAGCACACACACAAACGCACACGCACACTACACACTGACTGGGGTGGATGTTGTTTTTTTCACAGCCTGGCTTGCTGCTTGTACACGTAACACCGCACTCACTCCATCTGGGTGAGAAACGGGTTTGGTTGTGCTGTTAATCCTGTGCGAACACTGACATCTGGTGAACACTAAGGTGGTGGTGGTGGTGGTGGTAGTTGTGGTTAGGAGGTCTGAGTAGCTACCAAAAGAACTTATCACAACCACCATAATGGAGATGTTAGCTGCTGCTTGGTTTCAATAACTTAAAACAGTACAGTTGCCAATATTAATAGAGAAAAGTTATGGACAATACAGTACAGTATACAGTACTAGTTTACAAGCAATTTCAATTTTGATATAAAAAGTATTGTAACAATACAAAATTTTGCAAGTGTTGAATATGCATGAACAGATTTAGTAAAACAATCCATATTCACGTAAAGATATGCAATCAAGAGATTCAAGCAATTCAATTCACTGATATTTCACATTCTTTATAGATTTGAAGTACAGTACATATGATTAACAGTTTTTTTTTTATTACGGTAATTACTGATGGGCAGGAAGAGTGAAAATTTATGTCCACAACCAAACCTGAATTTGAAATATAACACATGATTAATGAAACCTCCCCAACACTTATTTGCTCACTGCTGAGAGAAATACATAAGTGTTGGGTCAAATAAAGACAATGAAATTAAGTTTGAAATCTTTTGCACCTAACTACTGTACTGTAGTAACTCCCTGGATGGATACTTTTCTTTGTTAATTATATAAGCTACAATTTCAGAAATGTAATACAATACAGTAGAACCTTGCTTGGCATAGTATGAATACAGGTAAATCAATTGTATCCATCACTTTGTATTACAGTCCTCATTATTATAAATGTAAGTAAACAGAAACCATAAGAATAAATTAGCTAATTTGCAGATAATGGCACAAATCCTATAAATCAGATTATTATTGAAGAGACATGCATACAATATTGTGCAACATATTGGTTCTAATCAGTAAATCATTTAAGAGCAAGAGAAAGAAAATTGATTCAATAACATAAACCTAGTGCCTGGGAACTAGGGCAGAGTGGCACGTAATCACAATGCAAGAATAATGGAATAAACAAAACCAAAAGAACCAAGTCGGAGAACATGAAAACTTCAGAGAAAGAAACCAATGCAACAAAGAGAAAAAGTGTATGAAACCCAAATGCCAGGGACAAAGGTTCATAATTATGGCATTGAACTGATGATGCAATGGAGAAGGTAAGTGCAAAACAACTTAAAACAACATGGGATAAATATGACAGATGACAGACACTAATGATGAGTGAAAAAAGTATGTATCATGCAGCTGACCAGAAAATATATAATGTCTATAAATTGCCAATTACAAACCAAACAACTATGATTCCGGACTTATTTTATGCTCTGAAGTAACCGGTATCTCTGCTTTGAGAGGAATCCAATGAATTTTGTGGCATGAGGCTACTTTTCTCTTTCTAAATAAGTGAAGCTGAATTATAGTAAGTGACTTAATGTATCTCTATCTATCTATCTCTCTCTCTCTCTTAGGAGGTTTCCAATGAATTATTAAAGTGACTGACACTATAATAATTAATGCTGCTTTGATAAGGTGAGGCTGGTTGGCTGAGAGGAAGGTAAGTAGAGCCTCAAACAATAATTGATCAAGTACTTTCATCTTTGGTGCCACAACATAAAGATAATAATTATATAGTATAATGACTGATGACACTTACTTTTCTTGCCTAATGCACACTTAATTGTAGTTTGGCATGTGTTTGTGTAAATCTGTAACTAAAATTTACCAAAACTTACAATACAGGTACATTGCAAACACTTCATATTCTACTGACCTGTGCAATAACTTAAATCAATTGTGCAATAAGTTTTCATTCCATGCACAAGTAAACATAAACACTGGTCATAAACAATACTGATGTGTACTGAATATCACAATGATGAGTGAGAACCAACCAGGATCCTAATGGGAAAAAGGATCTAATAAAGTGAATGGAGAGAATAATTCAGTTCAAATGTAAACAGAAACTAAGAACCTTAAGGTGGTCATTCTTTTTTGGTACATTGGAGTGCCATGATTCCTCCAAAGTATGCTTGGAAACAGGACCAGAGGGGCAAAAATAATGGTGTTTTGTTGCTTGGAATAGTTTGGAGGATTCAATGGCTCCAAATTTACCAACACGAAACTTGCCCCTTAAGATTGATGAATAGTAGGCCTGACCAAATATTCAAATACATGAATGACACTTTGGAACAAGTAACTGGTGAAAAATAATACTGTATAATGCACATTCACCATTTCACAGCATTAAGGGACCCTGTGTTGTAGTTAGAAAATTGGAGGTAAATGAGTCCTTCAAATATTGCCACGAAACACCAACTATAGGGAAGGAGCGTTTTTCGTGGCATGATCAGGAGGAATCAGAAGCCTCCAATTCTCATACACGATCACAGGGTCCTTAAATTAAACTGGCAAAATATATAACTGTAGACAAACCATCGTGTAGTTTGCTATTGGTACAGTTGGGAACATTGGAGTGCTACACATTCATCTCTCACTTCTAACCCCTTCTTAACATTTATACAAAAGCTGACAAATTTCAGTGTTTATAAGTTTTTTCTCTTTACCACCAAGGAATATAATTTCTTAAAATGATAACCCATCATTTAACAGCAAAACAAAAATGTCTTCACAAACTTAAGGGAGCCTGTGATGGTGTATGAGACCTGGTGGCTTCTGATTCCTCATGACTATGCCACGAAACAAACCCCTTTATATACATACAGTACATAGGTGGTATTTTGTGGCAATGTTTGAAGGATTCTCTAACCTCAAGATTCTTACTACATCACGGTGGTCCTTAAGGGTGTGTGGGAGTAGGGGGACAGGCTTGGGGGGTTATGGGTGGGTGCGAGAATAGGGGGACAGGCTTTCTACCCACCCCAAGCCTGTCCCCCTATTTCCACACACACCCAGTCCCCCCCCTAAGCCTGTCCCCTTAACAAATCCAATGGTGTATAATATTACAGTACAGTATCGTTCTCACTTGGATTGATGCCATCTGATTTGACGTCTAGGCCACAAGAAACATTCCCTCTCCCCATCCATCCAAAAGTTGATAAGAATAGAGTACAATAATTGATCAAGTACTTTCATCTTTGGTGCCACATCATAAAGATAATAATTATATAGTATAATGACTGATGACACTTACTTTTTCACATTGGCAAAGTGAAGGTAACAAAACAAAATCCTACAAATATTACTTTATAGATATCCAATGTATATGACACTTTCAAACTTTCCAATACAGATTTTGTTCTTCTTGGTGGAAACTTTTTTTATCTGTCTTTCCGACTTTTGGATTTGGGTGTACAATCGCTCAAAAAATTATCCGAGGGAGTGATCGGGTGGTTACGGGAATGAACAACATCGCTTGAGGTGTCTGAGTGGGTTTCCAAATCTTTGTCCTTTGTGTCGTGTGTCTAACGTACGAATTAGTAAGGATACTTTTTTGAACGAGAGTACACAGATGGGGACAGGGACAGTAAAAAAAAAAAAAATGCTCAATCACTGTTATTGTCTCTAACGGCCTAAAAGTAACATAAAATAGTAGCAAAATAAACTGACTCATCTTACTAGGTATACACTAGGCCAGTCCTGACCACATACAAGTACATGTACTGTACTGTATCGTTGCCAAAAAAGGTATTGCGACAAATCTTGATAGAACTTTAACCATAGTAATATCCACAACTATTTGTAGGGACTAAAAGCATGTATAACAGAAGGAAATATACATATTCTTCTGTAATAAATATCCACAACTGTTTGTAGGGACTAATAGCATGTATAACAGAAGGAAATATACATATCCTTCTGTAATACATACTTATAATCCCTACAAACAACTATGGACATTAATATATTTAATGTTCTATCAATAGTTGTCGCAATACCTTTTCTGGCAACTGTACATAGGTTTACATGAGAGGGTTTACTTCTTCTCCCAACAAAGCTGATGGGGTTGACAATTTTATCTACAAATATAATATAATATAAACAAATGTCATAATGATAATATTCTCACTGATTTGGTGCAAATTACAAATGCTGTGGTTAGACATCTCCAGAGAAACTGTATGGCATTAAATAGTTCACAGTCAATAATAATCCTTATCCATTCCTGCATGGGATTCTCAAATAATGGTATGAAACTACAAATGTTTTTCTTTGAGCTGAAATGTTTGCCTGTGTAACAACATCATTTGAGTTTGGAAAGCTTAAAAATATACAGTAAATAACTCGTCTGTAATTGTAATATACCATACTAAAATGCTTCCTCTCTCTCTCTCTCTCTCTCTCTCTCTCTCTCTTATCGTGTATTGTTCTGGTATCACAGTGTGGGCAACATTACACTACACAATAGTTATCAACTGAAAGACTGTGCAGTGTTACCAGTTTTTAAAAAAATATTAGAAAAGAGAACTAATATGTACATTATATATATCTAAATACCTATACACTACATATAGAATCAAAACTGAGTTCTGTCGTAGGATACAGTTACAGAGGAACATTGGAACACTAACAGAACCCAGCAACACATAATACAGTCTTCGGAAAAAAAAAAAAATTATACAGTCTTCGGAAAAAAAAAAATCACATTATACAGTCTTCGGAATACAGTAAAAAGAAAAATATATATATTACCGCCTGCAGCTAAATTAAAGCCTACATATCCAATTTATTTTCTAGTTTCTTATAAAACACAAAGTATTAATTATTGGTTGGAAAAAAAAAAGCAGAAATATAAATAAACGAGGGAGGAAGTGGATGGAAGGAATGACGATGGATGATAATTGATGATGATGATGTGAAATACCGAAGATGGACACAGTACAGTACAAAACACCCTTCAACACCAGAGGCAAAAGACGGGCAGGCAGACACTGTTACCAATTCTGTGGGTAGGAGGGCAGACACTGTTACCAATTCTGTGACAGGTGGGCAGACACTGTTACCAATTATGTGACAGGTGGGCAGACACTGTTACCAATTCTGTGACAGGTGGGCAGACACTGTTACCAATTATGTGACTGGCGGGCAGACACCGTTCCCAATTATGTGACTGGCGGGCAGACACTATTACCAATTTTGTGGGTAGAGGTGTTGGGCAGGCACAAATGGCGAATGGGTACCGAGGACTGTTTGATATGGTAACACTAGTAAAAAGCAAGAGAAAATTCCACTAGGTTGTCCATCTGTCTGTTTGCCTCTCGTGTGGAAAGTGGCTTAATTAAGGAGGTCCAGTGGTACGTATGTATGCGTTGGGTGTTTTCTTTTATTACGTGTGTCTGTGGGGAAACAAACATACACACACACACACGAACACCACACACTTGGGAGGATTTTGTGGTTTTATATAATTATTGTATGTTCTTCCTTGGTGAGAAGTCGTCTTGTCTCTTCAGATCCAGTGGCAGAAAATAAACACAGCGAGAGAGAGAGAGGCAAGAAAAGATGGAGAGTGAGAGGAAAAGAGATAAAAAATGATGGAGAGGGAGAGAGAGAGGCAAGAAAAGATGGAGAGAGCGAGAGGCAAGAAAAGATGGAGAGTGAGAGAGAGAGAGAGAGAGAGGCAAGAAAAGATGGAGAGTGAGAGAGAGAGAGAGAGAGGCAAGAAAAGATGGAGAGTGAGAGGTGAAGAAAAGTAGGAGAGGAGAAATAAAAGGAGAAAATATGAGAGGAAGAGTTCAAAGCATGTTCAAAATTATGTCCCAACTAACTGCTCTCTCACTGCTCACTCTGGATGCATGTACACTTGAAAAATACACACACACGTACTGCCATACACACACATACATACATGTACATAGCACGAAAACACATACATACAGATATACATACATACAGCACCTAGATGCATACATAATACTGAATCAAACAACACCTATACAAACATACATACATACATAAACATATATACACACACACACACACACAGGACCACAACTTACATACCAACAAAGCACCAAAATAAACAAACAGCACCAAAACAAATGCACAGCACCACACAAAGCACCATAACACACAAACACACACACACATACATAGATAGGCATACTGTACATACATACATACATACACATATATACATACACACACATACATACATTCAATTACATTCCCCATCACCAGACTGAGTGAGTTACAAGAGCTACTGAATCTATGGATCGTATGCAAGAACATCATCCGTGGTGTATACGATGACGATGGTGTGGTACCGGTACGACGGCTCTATTGTTTTCCTATGGAGCCGCCATCGTACCAGCACCACGTACAGTTGGACACAGGAATGGGTGGTACAGCCCAAAATGTAAATACTGAAAACAAATGTACTGGTGACTCATTTACATAGAGAGAGAGACACTGTAACAATAATAACAGTGATGGTAAATAACTGTACAACTTCAATACAGTAAATAATAATAATAATAATAATAAAAAATAATAATAATAATAATAATAATAATAATAATAAAAATAATAATAATGATAATAATAATAATACTGTAATATATAATAATAATAATAATAGTGATAAAACATTGACAATAACTTGAAATATGTTAATATCAGCTCAGACATCTTATTAATTAAATAAATGCTTCCATCTCTCTTATAAAATATAGGATAATTCTTTTTACGGTAATGTGGCTTTGCATTTTAAACTTCAAATCATCGAATAAATATATACAGTACAATATAATAATAATTAAAGAGGAAATGCAGTTTTTCCATATCACACCATCATCATCATCATCATCATCATCTACTTGACAAACTTTCTGGAGTGTAACTAAGCAGAATTTGTGGTTTAAGGACCCTGTGGTCGTGTATAAAATTTGGAGGCTTCTGATCCCTCCTGACTATGCCACGAAACAAGCCTCCTTCCATATAGGTGGTGTTTCGTAGCAATATTCGAAGGACTCGTTCATCTCCAATTTTCTGACTACATCACCGGGACCCTTAAGAAGAATTGGTGGTTTGTCACGTCTCATTTACACATTCTCAAAAACACACCGGAGAAACAAAATATCCAACCATCATAAATCACAGGAATCCACAGTTTTCACGGAGTTTTGGACAGATCTCAATGCAGGTCTTGTTTGGCTAGTCAGGTCTACGTGTAAGTAAGTAAGTAAGTAAGTAAGTAAAGTAAGTAAGTAAAGTAAGTAAGTAAAGTAAGTAAGTAAGTAAAGTAAGTAGGTAAGTAGGATTATCTGTATAGGTGGTATTACTGTATTTAAACTACTTTTTCGAAGACCACGTTCGTACTGTTTATGCAGAGCGAATTTGAGCGACGAAGAGTCCTTTCCTATAAAAAAAAAGTAGTTCGATAATAATATAATATGAGCCTGTAAACGTTTGATGGTAATGAATTAATGTAACTACTATGGTAAGTACAAAAAAAATGGGGAGTGGACAACATACGGATGTACGGCACCACAAGAACGCTAAGTAAAAAGACACAAAAGCATAATAATTAAATAAACGGTCATGAAGGAGTGTATGATTTGAGTGAGTATGTATGTATGTATGTATTTGAGTGAGTGAGTGAGTGAGTATGTATGTATGTAGAAGGGGCTACATTTGAGTGTCTTGATTCCCCCAGAGTAAGCAAAGAAATCAGACTACATGAACAAAAATAATAGTAATCCTGTTGCTCCAGATTTACCGAAACTAAACTACTCTCCCCTCATGTCCAACACAAACACACACACACACACACACAAAAAAAAAAAAAAAGAGATCATCCATGAGAGACCAGAGTAAATATTAAAATAGGTAGAGATTCAGTTTACACTCCACGGGGCGTAATATAATTTCTGTCGTCCGTCTATAATATAAATCCTACGCGTTTAAACGTCGATAATGTGCGATGCAGAAAATAAATAAACTTGGTAAAGCAAGCATGGCTCTCCTTAGTTTCACTCCAGAATAATCCCCTTCGTAAAATAAAAATACAGTACATCATAATTAGGGTATACTGTATGTGTGTTTGGTTTCAGTACTGTTTGTTTGTTTGTTTGTTCTCCCTCGTGCATTGTTCTGGCTTGACAATCTTTAATACTCTGTCCACAAACAAACAATCCCTTACAAAATCTCTCTCTCTATTCACATGTCTTCTGGTTTGGGTGGTACAGTACATAGGCCTATCTTTTCAGGTGGATTGTATGTACAGATGACAGCATAAATTTGCATCCACCTAATGTATTTCTCGGCATTAAAATTGTATTACTGTACATACAACATCACTATAGCTAATACATACACAGGTGGAAATGAAGCGAACTTATGCTGCCAACTGTACAGCCAGAGAGACAGACGGGTTTTAGCTTCAGTTTGTTGTTGGTTTACAGACGCTGGTTTACAAAGATGGTCTACAGGTGCAAGATAGTACAGTATGTGTTTGTATTTGCATGTACAGTGAACTCTCATGTTACACTTGTATATATTTGGGTGTGTAATGTAATGTGTGTAATGAAAGTGTGTACAGAAAACCCTCATTGTACAGTACACTGATATTATGTGTGTGTAATATAGTGTACAATAATGAGTGTTTACAGTACAGTACATACATTCATTACACACACACACACACACACACTATTTCACATACATAATCCCAGTGTAAAATGAGAATTGACTGTATGTATGTATGTACTGTATGTATTTGGTAAAGAAGGAGAGTTGGTATTGGCAAAATCAGAGGCTACAAATTAATTCTCCAAGGATCTAAATATTGTGTCACACTTTAGTAACCATCTTTTGTGTGTGATAATTTGGAGGAATTGATAAAAATGCCTCTTTGATTCACCACCACCACCATCCTCCTCCCGTCCCCTTTGAGGCGAAACATAACTATTGAAACTTATTAAAACTTATCAAAATAACTTATCATTGCGTGTTATGTTTGCCCATCAAAATTCACAGGATGACCATGCATGCGACTTAAATAAACACACAAGTCGGTAAGAAAAGAAATGAAGTCACAAATAAATAATAAATATTCCATTCAGACTGTATATATGCCACATGACTCCTTGTAAATACCAAAACAAATCAGGAAATGTGTCTGACTGATGCCTCCACGGGCTATATTCAAGAACGTTGGTGGTGGATACGGTACGATGGTGTGGTACTATCTATACGACGACTCCATAGATGGTGCCATCGTACTGTTACCACACCATCATAAACACTACAAACGTTCTTGCATACGGCGCCATCATACAGTACCATAGTTTATAAATCCATCATTATTACAGTATTCATAATTATACAGTAATACAGTACTTTTTAACATACCCACCATGATATTATTTCTTACATTATGACTGACTGACTAACTCTTTCCTCTTTCAATCCAAACAAACCCCAAAAATCATTACATGTATGTATGTATGTTTGGTTTTCAGTACACAGTATACCTTGTACAGCTAATTAATACACCAAATGGTCCACCCTCAATACTCTATAACCCCTCGGCAAACCAAGGCTTTTCTTTTTATACAATCGCTCGAAAAAGTTTCTTGACGGATGTGGGAAGGAACGTTGAGCCTTGCATTGTCTTGAGAAGGTTCAGTAATAGTAAACAAAATCTCTGTTCGTCACGTCGTACATCTGAACATGAATTCATCGAGACAACTTTTTCGAGCAACTGTACTCTCGCTATCCAAAATATGTATGCAGGCTGGCTTGCTTCAAATAGCCTGATGGAGCATTAAGTGAGCTCAAGCAAATATAAAATAGGATAAGTGTTGTAATTAATTCACTAGTATGTCAAATCATTCGAAACTTCAACAAGACATGGATACAAATTTTGGATTGCGACTGTATCTGCCAAATACTGTGACTGGTGAATCTATAGGAATCAAAGTCAGAGATTCACCAACCATAACAATCCACTTTATCCACACAGAACAGAGTGGACCAGATGGAACACTTGCCAGCTGTTTGTTCACTACTGTTCACACATCAAGCTGAACGGGAGATTTCTCTCTTTTTCTATCTCTCTCTCTCTATCTCTTTGTACCCCTTCTCTCTCTTTTTCTTGCCGTCATCTCAGCACCACAACACAAATAGGTCCTCTCTCTCACCTTTTAAATCAACAATAAATAATCTACTTTCTTTAATTCTTTATAAAAAGGAACTCTGTAGAGACACAGGCAACGTATGAACACAGAACTCGTACACAATGCTTGGGGTGGGGACGCGAGGGAGGCCGAGATTCATGGCATGTTGTGAAGAACTCCAATAATTACGCTGTTAAACACATCAATCATCACATACACACACACACACTTCAACTTCCACCTCCAATAATTACACTGTTAAACACATCAATCATCATGTACACACACACACACACACACACACACACACACACACACACACTTCAACTTCCACCTAACTGTACTTAATTCATGGTCCGCTGGCATGAGAATTCTTAGGGATCACTTCAACACTCAGACGTTTAATTATTGTAAGAATGGAAAGAAATCTCACTTTCCTA
>JAWZYT010002711.1:90000-92500 GCA_034508575.1 Petrolisthes manimaculis
AATCACTGAATCAAAAAAAAAAAAAAAAAAAAAAATTAATTGCTGATTTAAATCACAATATTATATTGGTATGTAAACATAAAAGGAAGGAAATAAAATGTTCATCACCTATACAAACAAAATACATTTGCTCTTATAATTGCTTAAATAATTAAACACCACAAAATTCCACCTTCACTGCTAGTGTTTCAATACCAAAAATTAATATACTGTACTTGCTTTATAACTGAAAGAACAAACACAACTTCCACAAATTAATCATCGTAACATTACTGTACAGGAAGTTAATAATTTGTGACTTACTTAAACATCTTCATTATCACAACTATAAATATCATAGACCTAAAACCTAGTATTGTTGATTTTACTGTACCAAGATGATTCCTTTATTTTGATTGTACTGTATAAGTTAATAGGAGTAGAGAACTCTTTCAAAAATGAAGATGAGGCTAGTATTGAAGATAGACCTACTGAAATTTCTCTCTGTGTGGGTTTAGTTTTGCAATAGGGTAACACTTTGTAATTTAAGCTGAAATTAGCTCCATATACTTTGACAGATTTTTAAGGAATTTTATCACAAATACTGTTACACTGAGTCACTTCTTTACCAATAGGGTTCAATATTGTACTTAAGGTGGAAGTTCTGTGTTTGTTAATCTGGAGCAACTGAATCCTCCAAACTATACTAAGCAACAGAACACCATTATTTTTCTTCATCTGGGTCTGTTTCCTGGCACACTTTGGAGGATTCAAGGCACTTCAATGTAACAAAAGGGAATTACCACCTTAAGGGGAGGGTATAGTTTTGACATTTTTGGAGATTATGATTCCTCCAAACTATTCCAGGCAACAGGATACCATTATTTTTCTTCATCTGGGTCTGTTTCCTGGCATACTTTGGAGGAATCAAGTCACTCCAATCTATCAAAAGTATACTCTCACCTTAACATGTTTCTGAGTTAGTGTTTAGGTCCTGACTACAACACAAGGATACAAGATGTAACACATTGACTTTACATGATGCTATACTTAATCTGGAATATCATGGTGCAATAATACTGCTTTGAAATCTGGTTACTACAACCTTAAATTAAATGTTAAAGTATTGTATTTAGTTTAAATAGGAAAATGCCATTTATATCAAATATATCCAATTTAAAAGAAACATCCACATTCAACAACCCTCCACACACATACATATTTCATTCTGCCTCTTTTCTTGCATATTTTTAATTTGAGATTTGTTTGGTACAGCAACCACTACATTACCCTTGATCTAACCTAACCTAACCTGACCTAATCTAACCTAACATAACCCCACCTAACTTAATCAAACCTAACAGAACCCCACCTATCCTAATTCCACCTAACCTAACTCCACCTAACCTAAACCCACCTAACCTCACATAACCCCACCTAATCTAACCTAACCTCACATAACTCCACCTAACCTAAGCTAACCCAACCCCACCTAACCTAACCTATATCAGTGTAATCTTTGAAATTAAACTGAAGTCCTCTGAAAGATCAAAATTATCTAGCGAACCCATTATATCATGTTGCTTAAACCCTTCTCTTAACTTACACACATAACCTAACTCATAACTCATAATTTATAACTTACCGGGTACTCATTAGATCTACTCATTAGGCTACTTAAATCATAACTTATATAACTTACTCAATTCTTACCAATTCAAATCATAACTTATTTATTACTTACCGTACAAAATCACAACTTGTAACTTACTCATTTCTTACCAATTCAAATCACAACTTATTTATTACTTACCGTACCAAATCATAACTTTTTTATAACTTACCGACTCAAATTATATCTTGATGTAAAATAGGCAACATTTCAGAACAAATAACCTGCAACAGGAATATATATACCATAAAATAAATAAATAAATAAATAAATAAACTATATATATATTATCTATCTATCTATCAATCAATCAACTTTCTGTTTTCTTATTATCAATGTTACACACGTACATAGGTGCCAGTAAACAATTATGCATACACAACACATACACACATACACAAATGTAAATACAAACACAAACATGCATAATTATACATACGACTCACCAGGACAAATCAAACACACACACATATACACACACACACACACACACACACATACACACACACACACACATATACATACATACACAAATGTAAACACACACAAACAACTCACCAGGACAAATCAAACACACACATACATATATATACACGTACACACACACAAACACACTTAGTTATATACACACCTCATCAGGACAAATCAAACACACACACACACACATATATACAAATATATACATACACAAATGTAAATACACACACAACTATAAACACACACACACATACATATATTTATATACATACATGACACATAATATTCAACAACACACACACACACACACAAACATATATAATAATAAACAAAACACACACACACACACATATAACAATAATAAAAACACAC
>JAWZYT010002711.1:97500-115000 GCA_034508575.1 Petrolisthes manimaculis
CTGACTGACTGACTAACTAACTAAATTGTGTGTGTGTGTTGTGTTGTGTGTGTGTGTGTTAGGAGGAATTATTAGTAGCTTTTCAATTCACTGGTAGAGAGAGAGAGAGAGAGAGAGAGAGAGAGAGAGAAATAGATAGATAGATAGATAGATAGATAGATAGATAGATAGATAGATAGATAGATAGATAGATAGATAGACAGATAGACAGATAGATAGACAGATAGACAGATAGACAGATAGAGAGAGAGAGAGAGAGTCATTTACCTACCTTCGAGGTCACCACCACCACGAGACAGGGGGGGGGAGGGGGAGGGGGAGTGAGAGGGGTGGAGGGGGGAGGGAGGAGTGAGAGGGGTGGAGGGGGAGTGGTAGTAGTGAGAGTTACAACATAGGGAGAGAGAGAGAAAATGAGAGAGAGAGAGAGAGAGAGAGAGAGAGAGGAGAGAGAGAGAGAGAGAGAGAAGGGGTGAGAGACGGAAGATAAAAGAGAGATTTTTGTTTTGTTTTGATTAATTTATTATGGGTGTGTGGGAGTAGGGGACAGGCTTGGGGGGGGTTAGGGGGGTGCAGGAATAGGGGGACAGGTTTGGGGGGGATTTTGAAGAGTTAGAGGGGTGCGGGAATAGGGGGACAGGCTTTCTACCCACCCCAAGCCTGTTCCCCTATTCCCGCACCCCCCAAGTCCCCCCCAAGCCTGTCCCCTACCCCCACACCCCCTTAAACATTGTGAGAGAGAGAGAGAGAGAGAGAGAGAGAGAGAGAGAGAGAGAGAAAGTAAGATAAAAAGAGAGTATGATATAAGGTAAGAGAGAGAGAGGTAAAATAAATGAAAGAAAGAGAGAGTGTGTGTGTGTTTCAGAGAGAGAGAAAGAGAGAGTGTGTGTGTTTCAGAGAGAGAGAGAAAGAGAGAGTGTGTGTGTGTGTGTGTGTATGTGTGTTTCAGAGAGGGTCACTGACACTGCAAACTCTACTGTACACTGACCTCTTCCCCCCCCCCTCTCTCTCTCTCTCTCTCTCTCTCTCTCTCTCTCTCTTCACTTATTATTCTACTATTCCCACACTCTATATTATTATTATTATTATTATTATTATTATTGTTATTGTTACTATTATTGATATTGTTATTATTATTTTTATTATTATCATAATTAATAGTAGTAGTAGTAGTAATCTTGTTATTATTATTACCAATGTTATTATTAATATTATTATTGTTCTTTTCTCTAAATTTACACAAACACTTAAGAAAAAAAAATGTATATATAAAATAACAAACCTAAAGAATTTATTATTATTATTGTTATTATTAATATTACCTTACCTTAGGACACACACACACACACACACAACACACATATATACTAAAATAAGGATCTCTAGGGGGGGGGGGGGAGTTTGTCACATGACCTAACCCAATCCAACATAATAGTACCCATGTGTGTGTGTGTGTGTGTGTGTGTGTGTGTGTGTGTTACCTGGTGTGTGGTGGATGGATATAATACGTGGTGTCATTGTCACTATACACACAATCACACACACACACAATCAACCTATCTCTTCCCTACACACACACATACACGCTAAAAATAAACAACAACAACAACAACAATAATAAGAAGAAAAAAATAATAATAATAACAATAACACCAATAACAATAACAATAACAATAATAATAATAATAACAATAACAATAATAATAATAACAATAATAATAATAATAATAATAACAATAACAAAAACAATAATAATAATAATAATTATAACAATAATAATATAAAAGATAAGAAAATAAATAATCATAATAATCATAATAATAATAATAATAATAATAATAATAATACAACAATTATAATGAGGTCACACCTGTCGTTTCCATCACAACACCTGAGAGAGAGAGAGAGAGAGAGAGAGAGAGAGAGAGAGAGAGAGAGAGAAGATATATAACATTTCACGTGTAGTCAGAAAATTGGAGATAAATGGGTCCTTCAAATATTGCCACGAAACACACACACACACACACACACACACACACAGGCAGGTACTAAACAAAACACACACACATACACTCAACTAAAAACACACACACAAAAAGAAAACAATAAAAAAAAAACACAGAATATGTTAAAATAAAATCAATATTAACCAAAACGTGACAACAAGGAAAAAAAGAAGAAGAAATGTATGTATGTATGTATGTATGTATGTATGTATGTATGTATGTATAGAATGAAAGGTTATTGACGCGTGTGTGTGTGTGTTATGAGTGTGTGTGTGTGTGTGTGTCTCTGATTTCGTGTGTGTATGTGTGTGTGTGTGAGTGAGAGAGAAAGAGAGTAAGAGTATATACTTGTGTGTGTGTGTGTGTGTGTAAGAGAGAGAGAGTTAAAGTTAGTTTAGGCTTATAACATGATACGGATTTAATCTTATCATTTTGTCATTTTGAGAGAGAGAGAGGAGAGAGAGAGAGAGAGAGGAGAGAGAGAGAGAGAGAGAGAGAGAGAGAGAGAGTGCAATAAATCCCTTTACCCCTTCCACTCACTCTCGCTCTCTCACACAAAAGAATATTACCCCAACTCTCTCTCACTCTCTCTCACACACACAAACACACAAAAAGTATATTACCTCCACTTTCTCTCTCTCTCTCTCTCTCTCTCACACAAAAAAAAGTATATTGCCTCCACTCTCTCTCTCTCTCTCTCTCTCTCTCTCTCTCTCTCTCTCTAAGGTAAATATGCAGATCTTACAAACCAACCAACTTGCCACGAAAAAAAATAATGGTGTGTGTGTGTGTGTGTGTGTGTGTGTGTGTGTGACAGGTGAAGAGAGGGAAGCGTGCCCGTGGTTTACTGACCCCTGTGTGTGTGTGTGTGTGTGTGTTGTGTGTGTGTGTGTGTGTGTGTCTGACCCTGTGTGTGTGTGTGTGTGTATGTGTCTGACCCTGTGTGTGTGTGTGTGTGTGTGTGTGTGTGTGTGTGTATGTATGTGTGTGTGTGTGTGTGTGTGTGTGTGTGTGTGTGTGTGTGTGTTGTGTGTGTGTGTGTGTGTGTGTGTATGTATGTGTGTGTGTGTGTGTGTGTGTGTGTGTGTGTTCTGCTATCATACCTAAACCTATGCAAATGTTTTATCTGATTCGTGGAGAGAGAGAGAGAGAGAGAGAGAGAGAGAGAGAGAGAAGAGAGGAGAGAGAGAGAGAGAGAGAGAGAGAGGTGACAAAGACGTGGGTAGGCTAATATACTGAAAAAAAAGAGAGAGAGAGAAAGAGAGAGAGAGAAAGAGAGAGAGAAAGAGAAAGAGAGAGAGAAAGAGAAAGAGAGAGAGAAAGAGAAGGCATTACTCCCTACACGCACACACACACACACACACACCAAGGTCTCTCTCTCTCTCTCTCTCTCTCTCTCTCTCTCTCTCTCTCTCTCTAATCCTGACCTAACCTTTACCTTCCCTCCGTGTAAGGTTAGTGACCCTATACCTGTGTGTGTGTGTGTGTGTGTGTGTGTGTACTGTATGTGTGTGTGTCGGTGTGTGTGTGTGTGTATGTATGTTTGTGTGTGCGTATGCCTGTCTGTGTGTGTGTGCATGTGTGTGTACAGTATGTGCATGTATGTACTGTATGTATATGTATGTATGTATGTACTGTGTATGTGTATGTATATGTATGTATGTATGTGTGTGTGTATGTGGGTGTCAACTTTCATCAGCTTGGTGTGAATGAACCGATGACCTGCGCGCGCATCAGGCCACATGCACATACCTAGTTTATTATTATTATTATTATTATTATTATTATTATTATTATTATTACTATGTTTATTATTATTATTATTATTATTGTTATTATCATGTTTATTATTATTATTATTATTGTTATTATTAATATTATTATTATTATTATTATGTTTATTATTATTATTATGTTTATTATTATTATTATTATCATTATTATTATGTTTATCATTATTATTATTATTTGTTTTATTAACATTGTTTGGTTTAGTATTATTGATGTTATTATTAATTAGTTAGTTAGTTTGTTAGTTAGTTTGTTTGTTAGTTAATTTGGTGAGAGTTACGATGTAAAAATATGAAAAGGTCAGTCACTTTTTCTCTCTCTTTCTGTGTGTGTGTGTGTGTGTGTGTGTGTGTGTGTGTGTATGTGTGTGTGTGTGTGTTATATGGTCTTTTTCCAACAAACACAAATACATACGTATGGTAATAAAATCACACAAACACACACATACACATAATGAAATTTCAATACAATAATACACACAAACAAACACACATTGAAAATAATCCAAAACACACACACACACACACATAATGAAAAAAACAAAAAAAACATACTAAACATACACAAACACATAATGAAAATCACACACACACACACACACACTAAAACAAACACACACACACACACACACACACACACACTAAACCAAACACACACACACACACTAAGCCAAACACACACACACACACACTAAACCAAACACACACACACACACACACACAGCTAACCAGATACCCCCCCCCCTAATATAAGACAGGGAGAGGAAACCATATTTATCAACCCTATACTAACCTTGGACTAAAATAACCCTTATCTCTCTCTCTCTCTCTTTCTCTCTCTCACTTTCTCTCTTTTACTCTCTTTTAAATCAGCTCCTAAAATAACCCTTATATCTCTCTCTCTCTCTCACTTTCTCTCTCTTTTAAATCAGCTCCTAAAATAACCCTTATATCTCTCTCTCACTCACTTTCTCTCTTTTAAATCAGCTCCTAATGTCTGTCTGTCTGTCTGTCTGTCACTCTATCTCTCACACACACATAAAATAACTCCCTTTATCTCTATCTCTCTCTCACTCACTTTCTCTCTCTCTTTTACTCTTTTTTAAATCAGCTCCTAATGTCTGTGTCTGTCTGTCTGTCTTTTTTTTTTCTCCATCACACACACACACACACACAACAGCTCATAATCTCTCTCTCTCTCTCTCTCTCTCTCTCTCTCTCTCTCTCTCTCTCTCTCTCTCTCTCTCTATCTCTCTCTCTCTCTCACACACACAAAAAAATAGCCCATAATCTCTCCCCCTTCCTTTCTCTCTCTCTCAAAATAGGGTGACAGAGGACGTGTACAGCAGATAATTATAATTGGAGAGAGAGAGAGAGAGAGAGAGAGAGAGAGAGAGAGAGAGAGAGAGAGAGAGAGAGAGAGAGAGAGAGTGGAGGGTGTGTCAGAGAGAAATAAAAAGAGAGAGTGTGGAGTGCATGTGTGTGTGTGTGTGTGTGTACCAGGACTTTAAACTTGAACTGTACATACATTCCCCTCTTCACCCCCAGCCAGTTCAAATGTCCCAGACTCATGCACTGTTGATAATGCAGGCAGTGCAACAACAACAACAACAACAACAACAATATAACAAAAGCATCCAAGCAACAACAAGCCTATTACTATTATTTTTATTATTATTATTATGATTTATAATTATTTTTATTATTATGATTATTATTATTTTTATTATTATTATTATTTGCATTATGTCAGATTTAATTAAGAGATTCTGTGATGTATTATAAAAAAAAATTGGAGATAAATGAGTGTTCCAAATATTGCCACGAAACACACACACACACACACACCTATATGGAAGGAGCTTGTTTGTTGTCAGGAGAAATCAGAAGTCTCCAATTCCCATACACGTTTATTATGATATTATTTACTATTCAATTTGTTATTTATCTATTTATTTAAGGGGGTGTGGGAATAAGGGGACAGGCTTGGGAAGGTTATGGGGGGTGAAGGAGTAGGGGGACAGGCTTGGGGTTGTTTTGGGGGGTTAGAGGGGTGCGGGAATAGGGGGACAGGCTTTCTACCCACCCCAAGCCTGTCCCCCTATTCTCGCACCCCCCAAGCCTGTCCCCTACACCCACATCCCCCTAAGTGTGTGTGTCTCGTGGCAATATTTGAAGGACTCATTTACCTCCCATTTTCTGACTACATAACACACACACACACACACACACACACACACACACACACATGGCCCTTTACAATGTTTACATATTAGCAACGTGTTGTGTTTTCACTTTAGATCACAGAGACGAAAGGAAGGTCAAGAATGTTACTACTATAACTACTAACTACTAACTATAAACTAATATAATTATACCCACCTTGTATGTATGTGTGTGTGGTGTCAGCATACTGCAGTGTATAGTATAGTCCCTTATAATGATAGGAAGGACTGATTGTGGATGAAAGTAAGTTGTCCTTGACCTGAAACTTTGGAAGATGCTTTGTAGGTACAGCCATGACTGATAGTGGTGGAGCAGCTGGCAACAGGGTGGAAACCTATGCGGATTTACAGTACACACACACACACACGTCATGCCACCGACACACACACAGCCACCAGTGTCTCTCTCTCTAAGTGTTGGACAGCGACTGAATAGAGTTCGAACAAGTGAATTTTCCAAACCATTCTCAACGTTGAGGTTTAGAAGACTCATTTTTTCGAACTCTGTGCTGTTCAGTTGCTGTCCAACACTTCTTATACCCTGCTGGTCCACTACTATTATCAGTCATCACTACGTACAGTCGACAACCAAAGTTTCGTATCCCCCTTGGCTGATTGGCAGACGAAGACGGTGTTAAATATATGTTGAACGATCGGACAAACTGGTGTTTCGAGTTGGTAACGAAACAGTGTGAGGTTCATTTTCACAAACCAAAATGAACCTTACACTGTCTCATTACCAACCCCCATACACACACACACCAATATAACCCCCATACACCATATCTTTAAGGGGGGGGTGGGAATAGGAGACAGGCATGGGGGTGGACTGGTGGGGTGCGGGAATAGAGGAACAGGCTTGGGGTGGGTAGAAAGCCTGTCCCCCCTATTCCCGCATCCACCTAACCCCCCCCCCCCCCCTATAGCCTGTTCCCCTATTCCCACACACCTCTAACACTGTCTTCCCCTTCCTGTCAGCCAAGAGGGGTACGAAACTTAGGTTGTCGACTGTACAACATGACGACACCGAGGAAGAAGCTATGTGATAGAAAGACAGAACATCAAATACAAAGATTATAGAAGTGAAGGAAGGATTGGGGACGAGATGTTGGAAGAAGTAAATAATAATGATAAGAGGTGGGACACAAAACACGTAGGAAAACAAAATAAAAGGAGGGACAAGTGAAGGATTAGACAGAGAGTGTTAGAAGGTGATAAGGATTAGACAGAGTGTTAGAAGGTGATAGAAAGACAGCAGGACATCAAACACAAAAAAGATAATAGAAGGAAAAGAGATGTTGAAAGAAAGAAGTAGACAGGAAGGAAACAAAATAAAAGGAGAGACAAGTGAAGGATTAGACAGAGAGACGTTAGAAGGTGATAGAAAGACAGGACATCAAACACGAAGATAATAGAGGGAAAAAAGATGTTGAAAGAAAGAAGTAGACAGGAAGGAAACAAAAGGACAGCAGGAGGAACAATGGAAGGACTGATGTTGGGATCGAGGTGATAAAGGCAGCCGTGGGACAATAAAAAAAAAAAAACACAAACACACACAAAGGACAGGAGGAACAGTGACTCATAAAGGCGTGAAATGTTAAATGTTTAGTAGTTTGAAAAAAAATTGGAGGTTATAGTGAGTCCTTTTAACATTGCCACGAAACACACACATACATACACACCTACTGTTGTCCTATATGGAAGGAGTTTAATTATTTCGTTTGACATAATAGCCAGGAGGAATCAGAAGCCTCCAATCCACTCACTGCTATTAATAAACCGATTATTATTATTGTTATTCTACCCACACCAAGCCTGTCCCCCCCCCCCCAAGCCTGTCCCCTACTCCCATACCCCCTCAACAGGCCACAACCTATAATCCCATTTCTTATCCTATTTAATTAAAGGGTGTAAAATAAACAAATGCATAAATTCAAATATTTGTACTTTTAATAATTTGTTTGAAATAGAAAAATATTATCACAAAAGCAGCTGATATCACAAAAAGTCAGACTAGGATTGCTCTCTGCCCGCGTCATGGCTGTCAATCTCACTAGAACAAACATGGGAACTCTTGAGGAGGTGCAATTATTTCATTTTTTATTTGTTTTAAGTTTGTTTTGGTTTAGTTTTGTCTTTTCTCCTCCAACAACAACACAAGAGGTTAACCCAATATTTGTTCTAGTGACTCACAGCTCAACATTGAATGCGGGACAATTATTATTTTCTTCTTATAAAACTTAATCAATTAAGATCGGATAACTACAAACATTCCACATTTGTAGGAACCAAACTTATGAACACACACATCATAACATTATTATAGTTTTGTCTAGTACAGTATTATTATTATTGTCCTAAGAACAAGATACAAAATACATTATTCATGTACTTTTTTTTGTAACATAATAATAATAATAATAATAATATAGAGCGTATTGTAAGTAACATTTAACTGTTGTTGTTGTTGTTGATGTCTTAACACTTGCACACATAAACAAAAAAGTAAAAAAAAATTAAACGGCACAATAATCTTACAAAGTTAGCTAAAACTTTTTTTGATTGTGTGTCTATAATTACTTATAATGTTACTTCGTCTTATTTAAGCGTTCACAATATAGTGTATTTATTATCACATGCACCAAAACGATAATTAATAGAAAGTTGATGACAGTACAACAATATGTAAACAACTCATGAGTGTGTGTGTGAGCTTTGAGTAGAAACATATTTATAAACATACTGAACTTCCTTAAGGTTGAAAATCCTCCTTATACAACCACAACCACCACCATTGTAACTAATATTCTGGTGGTGGGGCAGTACTCAATTAAGGGGGGTGCGGGAATAGGGGGACAGGTTTTGGGGGGTGCTGGAGTAGAGGGGGACAGGCTTTGGGGAGTTAGTGGGGTGTGTGTGTGTGTGTGGGAATAGTGGACAAGGCTTGAGGGGGCTTTCTATCCCACCCCAAGCCTGTTCCCCTATTCCCACACACCCCATCCCAAGCCTGTCCCCTACTCCCGCACCCCCTCAAACATCCATTTTTGTTGGGGCAGTACTGAATTAAACAAGAACCATAAAACAAAATGAAATACAGTAAAGAAAGAGAACATGAACAATGACTATGAAACTAAATGAGTACAAAAGAAAATTGAAGATTAACTCCCTTATCATGTATAATAAACCAATGATAATAATGATGATAATGAACACTACTACTAATATAATATAGAACTCCAGTATTATGGTGTGTCTATAAAACTAAATAATAATAATAATGATGATGGGAGTTCGATGTAAATTGGATATATGAGGATGATTCTGAATACCAAAGAGTTCTCCAGTTCTCCGTCCTTCCTCACCGACTGGTTTTTTTCCCCTCCCAGACCAGAACCAACTGCATTCACGACTTCACCCCGCAGTTAAGAGGAGAAAGAAGGCAATGGTTGGTTGGACAGTTGATTGAGGGATCCGAACATCTTACAGCGGCTGGACAGAGCTTAATTGAAGGATCCGAACATCTTACAGCGGCTGGACAGAGCTTAATTGAGGGATCCAAACATCTTACAGCAGCTAGACAGAGCTTGATTGAGGGATCCGAACATCTTATAGCGGCTGCAACCACAACAATCATCATATGTAAAGTAAACCTCCACCAACACCCTCGCTTGCTTCATTGACGACCACAGCAGCAGCACCAGCAAACCTCAGAAAAAGTGTAGAGAGCTATAGCTGTTTTTGGCCGTTTGAAGAAGAGTATTTTTTGTTTTGTTTTGGTTTTCTCTCGTTATGTTTTCCCCCGCCTGGGTTTTCTCATCATCGCCGGGGCACCGTCATCTTGAGCACGTCGGACACAAAGTCGTCCAGGATCAACTCGAATTTGGGCGACACCACCGTTTTCCTCTTGCCCAGTGACCTGTTACAAGAAGAAGGAAATAACAAACATTAAACTATTGTAGGGATTTTTTTTGTTTTTGATAAATTTATAACTTTATTGTAGGGAAAAATAGTAGATTAGTGACTCAGCCTAGACTCTCTCATGAGGCTTGAAGAAAGGGACCATTTATTATTATTATTATTATTAAAGGAGAGACCCACTTCACTGAATACAACAATACATTCTTTACTCTGACCTTAGTGCCTCTACCCATTGTAAGATGATAAAAGGATAGTTATTTATCATGAGAATTTTTTATACTATGCTAGAGTGGACCAATATTTTGACATTTCCCAAGACAACTTTTTTTGCTTCGACATTGTAACCTAAATCTTCTGAACAATATTTTTGACATTTCTCAGTCCACCTTTTTTTTGTTTTGTTTTTTGCCTATCCACAAATATCAGAAAATCTGCTCACCTAAATCTTCTGAACAATATATATTTTGACATTTCCCAGTACAGCTTATATTTTATTTTGATTTGCCTATCCACAAATATCAGAACAAATGCTCACCTAAATATTCTGGCCATTTTGGTGTACCACGAGGTTTGATCCGGGTGGAAGCGTAGGACGAGGAGGTGTGTGGTGGGCATGGCTTCATCACACTTCACTTTGGTCAGCAGTTGTTCCCCCAACTCAGGGTCAACGTAAACCACAATCAGCACACACCCTCTGTAGACAACACAAACACGATGGGGTCAACATTAGTATACAACGACGAGGTACAATGTATATTATTGGGCTTTAAAACTATTGTAATAATTTAAACCTCTGATGAAATAATTACCCTTGCAATAATAACATCCAAAGGTTACTGTGCTTAAAGTATTATAAATTAATTTTCTGGTGAAATGATTAACCTTACAACATTATTAGTACAACAATGTTATTGGGCTTTAAAAGTATTGTAATAAATTAAACCTCTGATGAAATAATTAACCTTATAACAATAATACCCAAGGTTACTGTACCATTATTCAACCTTTGCTAACAAGACATATATATTCATCAATCATATCCTGAATTATGACAGTACACGTGATAAAAAAAATACTATCGGTGATGATGATGATATTGAGCATTCACAGCATTAAATATTATAAAACCAAAGATTAGAGATACTGAAAAATAGCTGGTTCGATTGATAGTTTTTTATTTCCTATTTTTTTATCATGTGTACCAAAAAGAAAAAGAAAGACATCCGGACAAGAACAAGATCTGTATTATAATTATAGCCTCTCTCACCTAAGACCACAGGGTTCATCCTTGGCTACGGAGAGGACCTGGTCAGCGGCCTGGTCGAAGAGGTAAGGAGGGAATACGAGGTTCTTGTCAGCGGCCTGTCTCATCACCACCTCCTCCACCTTACGTCTCAACACCAGTCTCTCTAGCTTCTCTGTAGGGTCTTCTATTCTCAGTTCAACCTCTGTGGAAGACCAGAAAATTAAATGTTAGGATGGAATTGTTAAGAAAGGGAAGAGGACATTATTATTATTATTATTATTAAACTAGCTTAAGGGGGTGCAGGAGTAGGGGACAGGCTTTGGGAGGTGCGGGAAGAGGGGATCAGGCTTGGGGAGGTAGAAAGCCTGTCCCCTATTCCCGCACCCCCTTCCCCCCCAAGCCTATCCCCCTTACTCCTACACCCCCCCCAAGCCTGTCCCCCTATTCCCGCACCCCCTTAAATGTCAGATAAATATACCGGTACAATGCAATATCGGTAATTTTATCTTATTTACCTTTTATTTTATCTTATCTACACTTAATTCCTCCTACACATTATGCTAATACATTGAACTGAAACTGATCTACTCGTGACAATATAATTATAATTTCCCGTTTTTGTATGTCAATTCCTAAACCGGCACAATTTTTGGATAATAAAGTTTTGCGGGATTCACTGTAGTTCGTGTGTAAAGAAAGAAAAAGAGAGAGATTGATGGATATTAGGCGCTGCAACATCGAGGTCCTACAGCGCCAGAAAAAGGTGATAGTGAGGTTTGACAGCAAGAGAGAGTGTGTATGTGTGTGTGTGTACCGGTTGGAAAGAGGTAAAGACGTTTCTAGAAAGGTCCTGAAGTGTGGAGAAGGGAGGTAGGGAGGGGAGGGAGTATGAGTTCTCTCTAACCACACCTACTTTCTAAGGCAACTGTCATTACCCCAACCACCACCACCATTCCCCCCTCCCCTACCTCTCTCCACCACTCCCTCCCCTCTATCTCTCTCTCTCTCTATCTCCTTTATATCCACCCATTCACCTTCTCTATTAGTACATTTATTCTCTCTATTCTATTACTCTGACTATATAATTATATTAACCCTTCATCTAGCTAGTTATATATAAAAAATACTCAACGTCATTTTAATACACATATTCCATCGTTATGACTTCTGGCTGATGTCTGTAACTTTCCACCCAGTTCAATTTTTTTTTCCTTGCTCTAACGACTAAACTGTCTTATACGTACGTTCGTTCTCTCTCTCTCTCCATATTCTTCCCTCTTCTCCTCCCTCCCCCCCCCTATCTCTCCATATTCTTCCCTCTGTTCCTCCCCTTCTCTCTCTCTTTCCATATTCTTCTCCCTTCTCTCTCCAAATTATTCCCTCTGCTCCTCCCCTTCCCTCCCTCTCTCTCCATATTATTCCCTCTCCACCTCCCCTCTCTCCAATCAAATTATTCCCTCTTCTCCACCTATCTCTCTCTCTCACACACACAAACAGGTATTTTCTCCACTCATCACCACACATGCTAATAAACACACGAGGGTATGAGTCACACACACACATATTACACCACAAACACACTTCATTTCTCACCCCCTTATCCAATCTACGTACGTCACTTATCAATAAAAAGAAAAACATATATACCGGTACTATCACCTATTCAGAATATTCTAGTGTGTGGTAATAATCCTTTATCATAAATTATTATCTTAGTTTAGACGTTATTGATAAGAGAGGAGATGGAACGCGGACATGTATGTATATGTTTGTATGCATGTATAGTCTTGTGCATTCTCTTATCACGTATGTATGTATGTATGTATACTCTTGTGCATTCTCTTATTATCACGTATGTATGTTTGTATGCATGTCTATTCTTGTGCATTCTCGTACCATCACGTATGTATGTATGCATTTTCTTATCACGTATGTATTTATCTATGTATGCATGTATAGTTGTGTACATTCTCGTATCATTAAAGATTAGGTTATACAGTAACTAGCTACCTGGATAAGCAATAAGGGTTAAATCACCTATTTACATATCAATAACAACCTACAAGATCAATAATTACTAAACTACTAACTACTTTAACTAACGTAATTATCAACCTCAAGACTACTGTACTTTAACTAACGTAATTATAGTCTCCAATAATTACTGTAGCATTTAATTAAGCTACAGTATATTACAATTATACAAAAATAGATACTCAATTCCTCTAATTAGTTATGAAAAAATGCATAGAGATCCTAAAATAACATACCGGCATTATACTTAAGTTAGATAATCTAAGAAATATCGTAATAATAATAATAACAACACTTTTGACAGTTTATAAATTGAACAACAATCTTTCCTCTTTAATTAAATCAGAGTAAAAAGTTAAATATTATTAATACTATAAAGTACCGGAATATCACCAGTGCTATAAAAAATGAACACAATTAACACACACTAACTTATACTATAAATGAAAGTGCTATGAAAATTAACACACTAACTTATAATAACGTAATGTGTATGTGTTAAATTTGGTGCTATGAAAATTAACACTAACTTATAATAACGTAATATGTATGCGTTAAATTTGGTGCTATCAAAATTATAAACACTTACCTAACTTTGACCGTAATATGTGTCAAAATAATGCTATAAAAAATAACATTTAAAAATAATAAATTAACTAACTACACCGTAATGTTAATAAAAGTGACAACTACAAAACCCCGTAATTAAATAAAACTAAAACCAAATAACTTAGACTATAACTTAACACATATAAAACTGACTGACACACACACAGACACACACACAAGGCCCTAGCAACAGTGTGCATGTATGTATGTATGTATGTGTGTGCAAGAGCAGCCTCAAGCAAGCACCAACTACAAAACTTTAATAATAAAAAACTAACTAAATAAACTAAATATCTTACCTTCTTCTGTGGGTAATGGATCGAGGAGGTCTTTAAGTCTGGATTCCACAGGGGTAAGCACCTTGAGATGAGCCATTATACTTGAAAAATAGTAAAGATAAATGAAGGAAATCGAGTGAGGCCTTTGTCTGAGAGCGAGCGAGTGTGTGGAAGTGAGAAGGTTAGGTGCGTCCGTGCTCTCCCTTCCGTGTCTGAGGAGTGACTGGCTCTGAGGTGACTGAGTCCGGGGGTCTTTCTTCTGCTGATGCAAGCCGACCCAAGCTTAGGAAAGTTTTACACCACAATTATTCGTTCAAGGTTCCTATTTATTTAGTTATATTTCGTATTTGTGTGTATATTTACGCTGTATAGACCTTCTGCTAACGTTATTTAGTTCTACGTCTATGTTAGTACATATAAAAAGCAACGGTAGACTTAGGAAAATAAAATATATATGGGTAAAATAGTGACAAGTCGATATAAGAGTGAACGATGTCTAGTGAAAAATTTGTATGTGCGCGTGCAAGTTTGGCCTTTAATAACAACTCGAGTGCGCATGCGTCACAAGCCAGCTGAGTCCCCAACATGGCTGCCAGATACCACAACAACCCTTATATTGCCACACTATTTACACCCCTAAGGAAACGATAACACCCATGACACACCATCACACCTCGTGCATGACACCCCTATCAATGCCCCAGGGGTGTGTGGGGTGAGAATTAACCCGTGCTGTCAGAGTTATTCACCATTTTATTACATTATTTAATTTAATATTCTCACCGGCAACCATTCATTGTTACCAGATCTCCATGTCTTTGTTCGCCGGTGGAGGAGGAGGAGTCATTTTTTTTTTTTTTTTTTTTTTTAGTTTCTACGGTCCTAATATTTTTTTTTTTTTTAAGATCCAGTAGCTGCTGATGCAATTCCCCCACAACGTTTCTCCACACATACATACATACATACAAACAACACCTTATTTTTGTTGTTGTTGTTGTTGATTTTGTTTGTTGATATTATTATTTTCTGAGACACTACTGACGTAAATAGATTCTTTTTTTATTGTATTATGGTTTTTGCTGATAATATTCCCTCTCTCTCTCTCTCTCTTATTGTGTGTGTGTGTGTGCGTGTTACTCCTGATAATATTATTTCTTTCTCTCTCTCTTTATCTCTCTCTCTCTCTCTCTCTTTCTCTCTCTCTCTCTCTCTCTCTCTCTCTTATTGTGTGTGTGTGTGTTACTCTGATAATATTCTCTCTCTCTCTCATTGTTTATTCTTCACTCATGGTCCTAATAATAATATTCTCTCTCTGTCTCTCTCTCTCTCCTTGGCAAATAAAAGAAATAAATTTAACCCCAACAAGAAGCCTGCATCTCTCTCTCTCTCTCTCTCTCTCTCTCTCTCTCTGTTTACAAGGATAGAAATTAATACTGAATTTCCTTGTTTACATCTCCGTGTTTGTTGTTGTTGTTGTTGTTTACGTGACATAATACACACACATACACATACACACACACACACACACACACACACACGATAAAAACTCTATACCAGGATTTGCAGATGAAAATAATAATAATAAAAATACAAATAAAAATACAAATAATAATAACAATAAATATATATATTGTCACACGTGTTATTATTTTTTTTATTTATTAATATTATTTTTTTGTGGATATAAATATTTTTTTAGGTGTGTTCTCTCACGTCCACGAATTACACATTTCCGGTTTCGCAAAATGATACAAGAAGGAAAATAAAATGTCCAGAGAAAAATAAAGATAATAATAATAATAATAATAAAAATAATATAATAAAAATAATAATAATAATAATAATAATAAACATTCGCTCGTAGATCGAGGACTTGGCGAAAGTATGGCAAAATTCAGACCCCTTGATTATCAACCTAATGCTCAAATAGCGAGTTTTAGGAATACGGCCATCGCTCAAGTACCACCAGAAGCAGAAATGAACATAGCAGGTTACAGAAAAAGTCTCATCAGAATCTACAACCGAAAATATTGCGGTTTTATCAATTTTCAGTTTTTTGACAATTTTGACCTTAATTGTTTACTTTTGACCTTGAAAAACAATAGGTGACCTAGAAATGTTGATGCCTACCTGTGGTGAAAATTTCAGCAAAATCGGACAAGAATTACGACCTGTAGACCACCAAGCTACAGACATACACACAAACACACACGACCACTGAGCGAAATTGCGCCAAATAATAATAATATTAATATAAACAAATAATATTAATAATTCTCTCTCTCTCTCTGAACACACACACACACACACATACATATTCTGGACCTTTCGTAATAATTTCATCACTGTCATTATCAGGTATTTCCTTCAAAAACGTATGTCACCTGTATCTCTCTCTCTCTCTCTCTCTCTCTCTCTCTCTCTCTGTGTGTGTGTGTTCTCTCTCTCTCTCTTTGTGTGTGTGTTCTTTTTCTTCTCTCTTTCTCTCTCTATCTATCTATCTCATTATTATTCCTCTTACTATTTCTCCTTTTCATTGTTATTCTCTCTCTCTCTCTCTCTCCTCTCTCTCTCTCTCTCTCTCTCTCTATTTACACCGTCTGATATCTCACATGGCTTTAAGTTCTTGGCAAGCTGAACACTGCTATCTCTCTCTCTCT
The DNA here is from genome assembly GCA_034508575.1 of Petrolisthes manimaculis. Classification (NCBI taxonomy): domain Eukaryota; kingdom Metazoa; phylum Arthropoda; class Malacostraca; order Decapoda; family Porcellanidae; genus Petrolisthes; species Petrolisthes manimaculis. Next base: position 114,264 of record JAWZYT010002711.1, read on the forward strand.
CTCTTTCTCTCTCTCTCTCTCTCTCTCTCTCTCTCTCTCTTGTGGTCACTATATAATACCCTGTAGCTCTCTCTCTCTCTCTCTCTCTCTTAGCTTTCACGTTATATTTTCTCTCCCTCCCTTCCTTCCTTTCTCTCTCTCTCTCTCTCTCTCTCTCTCTCTCTCTCTAAACAATGGGTCAGGCCTAGGGTGTTTTTAAAGGAGGAGAGAGAGAGAGAGAGAGAGAGAGAGAGAGAGAGAGAGTATGAAGGAAGAAGGGAAAATGAAAGAGAAGGAAGAAGAGAAAGAGAAAGAGGAAGTGGTGAGATAATAATAATTCCCACCCACCCTAAACCCCCCCCCCCAAGCCTGTCCCCTTATTCCCACACCCCCTAACCCCCCCCCCCCCAAGCCTGTCCCCCTATTCCTAAGTGAGTATGAGTTGAATATGAGGCAGTATGAGTAAGTATGAGGCAATATAAGGTGGTATGAGTAAATATAAGTACTACTACTACTACTACTACTACTAGACCTACTACTACTACTACTACTACTGCTACTACTACTACTACTAGACCTACTACTACTACTACTACTACTACTGCTACTACTACTACTACTACACCATCCAGAACCTTCATGTACCATCTTAATCTTATACACACACACACACACACACACACACTAGTTGAAGCCAGTGATAACACGATTTTCAATGACGTTAAACTACAGATAAACAAACCTCGTGTGTGTGTGTG
>JAWZYT010002711.1:120000-123266 GCA_034508575.1 Petrolisthes manimaculis
AAAGAAAGAAAGAGAGAGAAAAGAAAGACTGACTGCATTTAGGAGAGAGAGAGAGAGAGAGAGAGAGAGAGAGAGAGAGAGAGAGAGAGAGAGAGAGAGAGAGAGAGAGAGAGAGAGACACACACACAAAAGTACAAATTCAGAAAAAATATATATTAAAATGAAACACAACTTTAATTTTTTATAAAGTGAGAGAGGAAGTGAGAGAGAGAGAGAGATAGTACACTTTTCTGCCTTTCTCTTCCCACCTATTATCTCTCTCGTATGTCTATTTTTATCTCTCTCTATCCTCTTCTTTCTCTCTCTCTCTTTTATCTCTCATTTCTCTCTCTTTATTCTCTCACTTATTTCATTTTCTCTCCCTCTTTCTCTCTCTTTAATAAACACCTTCCTTCTCTATACACCATCCATAAAAGAGAGAGAGAGAGAGAGAGGGGGGGGGTTTAAACAGCTGACTAAGAGAGAGAGAGAGGAGGGGGGGGAGGGGGAGAGAAGGTTAACCGCGGAGAGAGAGGGGGGGGTTAACCGCTGAGAGAGAGAGAGAGAAAGAGAGAAAGATAAAGGAAAGAGAGAAAAGGAAAGAGGGAGATAATAATAATAATAATAATAATAATAATAGAGAGAATAATGGATGAAAGGAAATATATATATATATATATATATATATATATATATATATATATATATATATATATATATATATATATATATATATATATAGAGAGAGAGAGAGAGAGAGAGAGAGAGGAGAGAGAGAGAGAGAGAGAGAACGAGAACTTTGTGTACATTTATTAAGAGATAGAGAGAAACAGACAGACAGACAGAGGAGAACTTTCTGTACATTAAGAGAGAGAGAGAGAGAGAGAGAGAGAGAGAGAGAGAGAGAACACACACACACACAGTACAATGTTAGATCGATAGGTTTATTCTTTGTCCTACCTAACCATTCCCTCTGTGTGTGTGTGTGTGTGTGTGTGTTCTCTCTCTCTCTCTCTCTCTCTCTCTCTCTCTCTCTCTCTCTCTCTCTCTCTCTTTTATACAACAAGTTTTCCTATTCCCTCTCTCGTAATAATAATAATAATAATAATAATAAGATTAATAGAAATAGTAATTGTTATAGTTACAGTCTGGAACAATCAGAAGCCTCCAGTTGTTATTATTATTATTGTTATTATTGTTATTATTATTATTATTATTATTATTATTATTATTATTATTTCACGCCTGAGGGACCAGAGAATGAAAGTGTATTATGAGTCAGTGTGTGTGTATGAGAGAGAGAGAGAGAGAGAGAGAGAGAGAGAGAGAGAGAACAGAAGTGGAAAACGTATGAGAGAGAGAGAGAGAGAGAACAGAAGTGGAAAACGTATGAGAGAGAGAGAGAGAGAGAACAGAAGTGGAAAACGTATGAGAGAGAGAGAGAGAGAGAGAGAGAGAGAGAGAACAGAAGTGAAAAACGTATGAGAGAGAGAGAGAGAGAGTATAGGAACGGTCATCAACGCTCTAGAGACAAAGAAAGACATAACAACTCCTTACCCCAGCCACCACCAGGCAGGCTGCTTCTCAACACGTCCGTATCCACACACACACGACTTAAACACACACACACGCTCACCATACCTGCAAAACAAACAAACAAGTACATGAAACACCGCATTAACTCACAAAACATGAGAAATAAAACAAGAATTAAACGATACAAAGAAAATAAACACAAAATTTGCATATAATCGTGGGTGAATGTAACCCAAGTCAGCGCCCTAACTCGTCCGAACACACCCACCCGAAACCCCGTATGTAAACAAAGTTGCGTCATTTTTATTATGTTTCTCTGTTTCTCTTGATTTAGGCTCATTTTCTTTGTTTTTTCTTTATTTAGGCACCACTGGGGGTTGGAGGATGAACGTACGAGGGTTGGTAGATGTAGATGAAGGAAAATATGGATAGAAAGAGTTAGATAAATAGATGAAAAGGGAAATAAAATAGAATATAGACAAAGCATAGAAGAGAAGGAGGGAGTGATGGATGGATATGTGTGTGTGTGTGTGTGAGGCAGGCAAGGTGTGTGTGTATGTGTGTTAGTCATGGAAGGTGTACGTGTATGTTGATTAGGCAGGAAAGGTGTGTGTGTGTGTGTGTTAGTCATGGAAGGTGTGTGTGTATGTGTATGTGTCATCAGGCAAGAAAGAAGATGTGTGTATGTGTGTGTGATGGAAGGTGTGTATGTGTGTGTGTCAGGCAAGGAAAGAAGGTGTGTGTGTGTGTGTGTTAGTCATGGAAGGTGTATGTGTGTGTGTGTGTGTCAGGAAGGAAGGAAGGAGATATTAAATGAATAAAATAATGAAATAACCGAAACCAAACATTATCACTTATTATTATTATTATTATTATTATTTATATATTTATTTATTCAAGTGATATTTTATTTTTTACTAACTTATTATTATTATTATTATTATTATGTATCATTCTCTCTTGTTCTTCTGTTTATTCCAATGTTCACTCTCCCCTTTGTTTTTTCTCTCTCTCTCTCTCTCTCTCTCTCTCTCTCTCTCTCTCTCTCTCTCTCTCACACACACACATACACAAAATGTTATATACTGTACCTCATCTATCTCTCTTTTTCTCTCTCACACACACATACATAAAATAATATTATCACATCTCTCAAGAATATATTACTTCATCTCTATCTCTATCTTTTTCTCTCTCTCACACACACACACACAAAATGATTTCCTTCATCTCTCTCTCTTTTTCTCTCTCTCACACACACACATATATAAATTTATATTACTTCATCTCTCTCTCTCTCTCACGAATATATTACCACATTTATCTCTCTCTCTCTCTCTTTCTTTCTCTCTCTCTCGTCAATGTTACCTCAGAGCCTGGCAACCCGTATTGATTACCGCCTCCTGGTTGGCAACACTGCACGGAAAACAGTATTGCCACACCAACGTCTCCTATTTTCACATTTATTATTTCCTCCCTCTCTCTCTCTCTCTTCATTATTTCTTTCTTCCTTATCTGGTTAAAGCATATAATAATAATAACAATAATAATAATAATAATAATAATCATTAATATTATTATTTGTAATATTTTTATTTTTACAAGTATTATTATTATTATTATTATTATTATTATTATCATCAATATTTTGTATTAATGTTATTATCACTTTTACTAACAATATTATATATGATAATTATACTGCCCAGAGATTTTGTTGTTGTTGTTGTTGTTGTTGTTGTTGCCAGGTG